>BLKR01007081.1:0-44299 GCA_011170035.1 Teleogryllus occipitalis | reverse complement strand
CCCCGCCGCTCACGCCACCCCCGCCGCCCCACACCCAGCCGCCCCCACTTTCACAGGCCATGCCACCGCCCCCTCCCGTCAGAATTGCTGCCGCCGGTACCACCACCATCGTCGTGCCTCCCGTCTATTCTCCGACCACGCCCCCGCCCGCTCGCGCCGCGACTCCTGCACGTCTGCGGTGATCGACGCGACCATGATGGATGCGTCCCAGTGAGGCGGCGGTGGAGCGGCTGATGCGGCCTCGAAGCGGCGGCCGCTGTCGTTGCCTCGCTCCACTTCCCCCGCCACGTGCGTCACTCTCGGCGCCCCCCCTTTCCCCCTCGCCCCACTGGGTAACACAGCTCTTACTGTCCCCGCCACGCCTTGCTCTCCACTCTGCTTAGTGCCCCTGCTTCGTTCTATCTCGCGGAAACCGGGAGAGGTAGCTCAGTGCATCAACTGATGTCACTGCAGCGCCTCTGATTGGGAGGTCCTAGATTCGTGTCCTGAAGGCGGCAGGATATTCGGCACTAGCTTTTCAGCTAGGTCGAACTCAGTCGCTGTCTGGAGGAGAAGTCCAGCGGTCGGCTGCTGTGATCGATAGTTTTCTGTGGTTTCTCCGATCAACACCACGCGAATGCCGGAGCAGTACCCTACCAAACGGGCCACGGACCGCACACGATCTGTCCTTTCTCTTTCTTGTCCTATCCTCTCCCCTTAAACCCACACACACACACACACACACACACACACTAACATGCACTACACTACTACATATTCCGGGAGACCAGTCGGGAGCTTAGAGGTCCCGGCTGGGGCGGTGCCCTACTGGTGGGAGAGTCCTGGTTAGGGGGAAACCCCACTAGCCGACGGTAGGTCGGCGCCGGATCTCGCCATCCAGCGGGGGAAGATCACTTCCATCTTCCGGGAAAAAACACGCACTACACTAACGGGACTATAGACCAAAGCAGTTGACGCGCCCAGAAACACGAAGAAAAAAATCAATAACTCAATCAAATCTATCTCGCGTAATGGATCGTCGACCCCACATCCAGCTCTCTCAACGCTCCTGTCTCTCCACACCCTCAGGCTAGGCCACACACTGACTACATACACACCTTTGATTCGCACGCTCACCTTCCTCTGCACCCTTGCCTCTTACCGCTACCTACCCCGTTCCACAGCTCACTTTGCACTTCACTCCATCCCGGATTCTTCTAAGCCTCCGACTCTCATTTACCATCTCGTTTCTTTCTTTGCTCCACCGTCCTTCATACTCTGCCTTTCCACCGCTCACTGCCTCTATTCTGATTGTTACCAAAAATTCGTTTTGCATTCTCTCCGCCAGTCTGTCCCGCTTCTTCTATCAGTCAGCTCTCCGTTTCCTGTGTGCCTCTCCCTTCATCGATAAAATTATCTCGTGGTCCTGTACTGCGATCCTAATAGCACTCCACCTTCATTCCTCTACAGTTCACGCTATTCTCATTTGATTGATTGATCGATTGAATCTTTCATGTTTCTGAGGGTGTTAACTTCCATTTCCATTAGTCCCATAAGTGTAGTGTGTGTTTCTTAAAAACGTGATAGGGCTGCTTTCCCCAAAAGGATGGTGAGATCCGGCGCTGACCTCCCATCTATCGCCGTGTGTGGTAGTGTAACGCATGTACTTGTGTAAGTAAGGAGTGAAAATAAGACAAGGAAAATGAAGGAAAGATTGCGCGCGGTCCATGTTCCGTTAGAGTACTGATCCGGAATTCGCATGGTGTTAATGGCAGAAATCACGCAAAACCATCAACCATAGCGGCCAGCTATTAGAATTCTCCTCTAGACAGCGGTTGATATCAACCTAGCTATATTCTAGTGTCAAAAATCTGTCATCATCGGAACTCGATGATGATTGATTGATAGTGATTCCTGGCGCGTCAACTAATAAGGTCATTTGTCCCGTAAGTATAGTGCACATATTTTTAATTGAGAGGTGGCAGTGATCTTCCTCCGCTGGATGGCGAGATCCGGCGCCGACCTACCGTCGACTAGCGGGAATTAACCAAAAAGGTATCTCCTACCAGCGGAGCAAGCTCTAAGCCCGCGACCGGTCTCCCAGCATATGTGGTAGTGTAGTGCATGTTAGTGTACGTGTGTGTGTGTAAGTGGTGAGGATATGACAAGGAAAAAAGAGGAAAGATCGCTCGTTAGGGTACTGCTTAGGCGTTTGTTAGGGTACTGCTTAGGCATCCGCCTGGTGTTCATCGGAGAAATCACAGTAAATTACCTATCAGAGCAGAATTCTTTTCCAGACAGCGACTGAATTCGACGTAGTTAACATGCTAGTGTCGAAAATGCTGTCACCGTCGGAACTCGAATCCAGGACCTCTCGGTCAGAGGTACTGCAGTGATAACAATTGATGCACTGTCACCTCTCCTCGTTCTGAACTCGAATCCTAGGATCTTCCGAAACTTCAGTCTCATCAGTTGGTGCCCTGAGCCACCCTAACCAGTGTCTTCGGGCTGTCGGTTCCACAAAAACATTTTTGGTTCCAACCTGCTCATCTCCGTGTCCGCTCTTCCACTACAACGTCACCACCACTTACCACTACCATCATTCCTGCCCCTCATCACCATTTCCTCTTCTACTCTCTCGCCGTCTGCGCGCTCATCTCTCTACATCTGCTCCTCCCCCTTGGCTATTTTGTTGGCCCTCGGGCGAAAAAAACTCCCTAAGGACGCGTCGTCGCCATCGGCCCGGACAGCGCTGTGATCGACAGTCACCCGAAATGTTGCCTGCAAGGCCACAGAGGTCAAGACCTTCTATATCACTTGAAAGGAAGAAGAACAGAGATCGATTATTCTGCATGTTACGCTTGAATCCGATTTGTTATCACAGATCTGCTCGGAGAATGTGTTAAACGTACCGAGGATTCGTCATCTTTTCTGGTCCATCAACTTCGTATACTGTAATGCTACTTTATCATTCATCTTTTCTCTATTATATTTCGTGTTTTGCTTTTATTATGTGCAGTTATATTAGCACTGATACATTTTATTGCTTTTTTTAAAGCAACGAAGACTATTTTCAGTTATGTTTTATAAACTTCAAAGATATTGATGTTTGCTGATAGTTTATTTCCTGTTTGTGACTTTTAGAATCTTCTTACTTATTTTATTATTCAAATATAAACCTACTTTTTAAATATTGCATACATTATAAAAACATGATTTCCTTCAAACCCTTTTTTATTGGACTTGCGGTTTAGATTTCTTTTTATTGCGTTTATGTTTATCCTTGTTGGATAGTGAGACTATCAGCATTTGTATTTTTACGTCAGTTTGTACATTAACGATTTCTCTAAATAGCGAATGTATGACCCATTCAATGTTTATATAGCATTGTTGTAAGAAGAGTGAATAGTTACGCACTTACATATTTTTGTAAAAGTTATTAATTTTTTAATTGATGGTGAAATTGGTAAAGATGTAAAACGTTCGGGATTCATTAAAATAACAGGTGTGTAAAAAAACAGGTGTGCATATCTATAAACAAAGACTAAACAGAAATGTGGGTCTAGGTGTGGAGAATTAGGGGAGGAGGTATGGTGCAGAAGATTGAGAGTGTGGGTTTGAATCAGGTAAGTGAGAAAGAGATCGATCAGACTCTTATTATCCTTTCTTGTATCAGACGATGTAAGGATAATAAAAGCACAAAGCAGGATGACAGATGAAGGTTAGGCAAAATTAAGTCAAAACTTAGAAGGACCGTGGAGACTTTTTGCTATGTTGATGCATTGTGGGGAACTTGAGAAAGAAAAAATGTGTTGATAAGTCGTAATTGGGCCGTAGTTGAAGCATAATTCTGGCGTAGTTAATTCGCAGTTAATTCGTAGTTGATACGCAGATTAGGCGGAGTCGGGCTGGAATAGAAGACGAGAGGCAAACCAGCATTGTTTAAGGAATGGAAAAGCAGAATGAGGTACAAGTATATAAGGAAGAGATGTCGAGGAGAAGCAGATCCAGAGAGAGTAGCGTGGTGCGACGTGGGTGGCGTGAAGAGACGTGCGGTAAAGTTGGGTGGGTGACGTGGGTGGCGTGACGTGAGTTGCGTCGCGTGGGAAGTTGGCGTTGGTGGCGTGGAGTGGGTGACTTGGAGCAGGTGTCGTGTCTTGAGCGTCGTTTCCTGGGTGACATGTCCTGGGTGACATGTCCTGGGTGTCGTGTCCTGGGTGTCGTGTCCTGGGTGTCGTGTCCTGTGTGTCGTGTCCTGGGTGTCGTGTCCTGTGTGTCGTGTCCTGGGTGTCGTGTCCTGCGTGTCGTGTCCTGCGTGTCGTGTCCTGCGTGTCGTGTCCTGCGTGTCGTGTCCTGCGTGTCGTGTCCTGCGTGTCGTGTCCTGCGTGTCGTGTCCTGCGCGTCGTGTCCTGCGTGTCCTGTCCTGCGTGTCCTGTCCTGCGTGTCCTGTCCTGCGTATCGTGTTCTGGGTGTCGTGTCCTGGGTGATGCGTCCTGGGTGTCGTGTCACTGGTGTCGTGGCGTTGGTGTCATGTCGGGCGTGGGTGTTGCAGCGTGGGTGTCGTGGCGCGGGTGCCGTGGCGCGGGTGTGGTGGCGCGGGTGTGGTGGCGCGGGTGTGGTGGCGCGGGTGTGGTGGCGCGGGTGTGGTGGCGCGGGTGTGGTGGCGCGGGTGTGGTGGCGCGGGTGTCGTGGCGCGGGTGTGTTAAGCGCCGTGTGGTGGCGCCCAGGTGTGGTGGCGCCCGGGTGTGGTGGCGCCAGGTGTGGCGTCGGCGCGGGTGGTGGCGCGGGTGTGGTGGCGCCCGGGGTGTGGTGGCACCGGGTGGCCGGTGCGCGCGGGTGTGAGTGGCGCGAGGTGTGGTGGCGCGGGTGTGGTGGCGCGGGTGTGGTGGCGCGGGTGTTTGAAGGTGGCCATGGTGTGATGGCGCGGTGTGGTGGCACTTGAGTTGTAGGTGGCGCGGGTGCCGTGGCGCGGGTGTCGTAGTGCGGGTGTGGTGGCGCGGGTGTGGTGGCGCGGGTGTGGTGGCGCGGGTGTGGTGGCGCGGGTGTGGTGGCGCGGGTGTGGTGGCGCGGGTGTGGTGGCGCGGGTGTCGTGGCGCGGGTGCCATAGCCGCCAGACGACGTTCCCACGACGGCCCCAACGATCCCGGGAGAGGCAGCGAGATGGCGGTGAGTGTATTGCGGCAAGCGGCGGATATTGTCGCGGGGAGCGGTTGTCGCCCTGTTCGCTGCATAAACACAGCGCGAGCGCCGCGGGCAGCGGGGGCGCCGGGGGAGGGGGACGTGGGCGGAGCGCGAGCGTTATAAAAAATCTCATATCGCTCGCAGGCTGCCGGGGGCGGTGTCGCGAGGGGGCGTTGCCGGAGAACTACGCCGCGTCTCGGCGGTGGGGAGGCGACAGATGTGCGAATCCTGCGGATTCCCAAACCCAATAGGAGGGTGAGAACTAAAACAAATCCTGAGAATAATACAATAAGTAAGAAAGTTCTCCAACAAGGGGAGCGAACCAGAATTCATGATTTGGGGAAATCTTTGGAATTATTTTGTAATCTCGGTTGCGCTTTTATGGATTTTAAAATTCAAATTGCACTTTTTCCATTTTCGTGTCTGTATTTTACGATTCATATTACACTCAAGATTTATCTCAGGTATAAAATTTTCGTGCACGAACTATTATTGCAGATCCTGAATGTGCCGCATGAATATGTATCAGAACTTGGGATTGTTTGAAGGAATGTTTCGTGGTGTATGCATTTTCGACGTGAAATTATTCATTACACGAGAATCGTGTAGCTAACTTTAACACAAAGTACAAATACAATGTCATCTAAATAAAATATTACAATTTTATTAAGTCATTGCGCCTCAACAAAGTAGATTTATCTGAAAATTGTGTTCACTAAATTTATTCTCGTTTGAGAAAATCAACCAGAAATGACTAAGTTCAATTTTTTTATCCAAAAGACTTCATTTTCGAAAATAAATATACCAGTTTTCGCACAACAAAAACATAAAGTATTCAGAGAACAACATAGCAATTTCATGCTCAGACACAATTTCTGTATCATTTTTGCGACATTTTCTCTGGAAATTGCAGTTTGTCGCACGATTTAGCTGACTCGACTAGTTTGCTTCAATGCCGATGCTAATATAATTTGTATTCGTTTGTGGATTGGTTTTGAATTTCCAATGAGAATATTTTTTGCCGATACTGGAAGATCACATTGAGTACGATAATGTATAAACAAATACGACAGACTGTGTCAAAGTGATGTGTTTCTCATTTTCAGGAACTGTTTTTAACTTCTCTATAAATAACATTTTTCAGAAAGAGCTTCCTATTTACAATTCTAATGATTTGTCAAGAGTAATTTTCGTTTATTTTTCATGAATGCGCATGGACATGGGACTTTTTAATCGGAAACTAAAGAGCTTCTATAATACGTTCCCCGGCATGGACAAATCCTACAGTAATTTTATTTCTCTTTGATTACATTTACACAAGAATATCTCATTTTCAAATTACTTCTGTTCGCTGTGATACAGAGTCGCAGCTGAATCCGGTATTCATACCAATGAAGTGGAGAATCATCTAATATTCACAAAATATATATTAAAATAATTTTATTGACTTTATTACCGTGAATGATCTAACACATCTGATAATACAATTTGAATATGTTTTAAATTATCTTTTTACTATTAATTTATTTGAAAATTGTACAAATGTTTTCAGACACTACCTTTTTTTCTCTAAACGGTTTGTTCAGTCATGATGTTTTATTAAAAAAGATCAACAAATCTGTCGCACAAGTGAAATATTATTCTATTTCTAAGGGACTACTACTTACGAAGTTTTGAATATTTTAGAGAATATCTGTGAAATAATACATTTCTAAAAGTTCAGTCCTCTTTTTCTCCAAACTACCTTGTTGTGAATTACCATTACCTTGCAAAGGGCAGAACTCTCTTTCTTGGTAGTTCTTTAATACAATGTGTCCCACGAACTTATTAGATATGATGAATTTGTATTCCTATCTTCTAGCTAGAATTATCGAAAAAGGGTGGGGCTCTATTCCCGTTCAATGAACGCAATAAAAATAATCTTTATCGACTAATATTAGTGCATTCCGAACAATCACAGCATATAACATCGTCATTTCAATTGAAATACACATCGGTTAATGAAAAACGCTCTTTGGTTCACTTATGAAATCATATGCGCAAATATTGGATTATTGTGGCTGCCCGGTGATATTTCATTTGGTGGTCGACGTAAAAATACTAACCGTGACTGACAACGTTGGCCGTCCTTATACACGTGATAGTTGACAGGGTGCATACATAAGTTGCAAATCTGTTTGAATGTACGCATTTTGCTTTACTAAAGCTTATTTTTGAAACGCACTAAAAAAATAATAGACCACTTTGTGTAAATAATATTTTATTGTCATAACAATTCCCTTATTCTTGTTCTCTTTAAAAATCGCGCCAATTTATTCTTGTACGCGCCTCTCCGGTTATCTTCCCGCGCAATCTTGTCCTTTGCCCTTCGTTTTATCTTCCTTTTCGTAACAGAAAGTTGCCGATACTGTCTCCCGTGTGACCTAATTTAGGCTGGAGTTCGGTCAAGTTCGTGTACAGCTAGGTGGACGAATGAATGTGGACATTGATGTACAGCTAGGTGGACGAATGAAACGCTCTTTCCAATAAAATTGCAGTTGATAGCACTTAAATCAACACAGCATTGACATTTTCAAAACGTTCAAGTAGTGCTGTGAACACGCGACATAATTAACCAGATCGACTTCAATCAGTTATTCTGACCTTTCTACAACAGTGGTGAGTAAAGCAAACTCTCCTGAATTCTTGGCTGTGAATTGCAAACGATGGCAGTTACTACTTTTTGCAATAGTGGACGAAAGGTTGACATCAATTGTATGTTAAAATAAGTTGTAATTATTGGTAAAAATATTTATATTTTGTATCAGCGAAAATAGACATTATCTTTTATGTAATACTTGCCTTACGATCTCGTAAAAGTTTATTGTGCATGGAGGTAGACAATTTTTTAATCAAATTTTATAGCATAATTTTACCTTATTCTAATTTTGCAAAACTGCAAACCTTATTATAATTTACAATGAAGCTTAACTGTGACACCTTTCTTCCTAGAAGCAGAAGGGGCTGATATTTGATATCGTAGAAGCTACTTAGCCAGAGTCGCGATCCGGGCTGTCCGGGTGACGCCGCGTCGAAGGCTGGGGTGCCGACGTTTCGACCGAATATCGCGGTCCTCTTCAGGGCTGTACTGCGCCAGGATGTTGGGCGCTCTGGTTTATATGGAGAAAGGGGCAGGCTGTGATAGGTCGAGGTGTAGGCCAATCGGGCATGACTAGGTGAAAGGAGGTGGGGGGAAGCGGACGGACGGAAGCGGTCTGTGGTCGGACGGCGTGGGGCGGTCCGGTAAGCTCAGGGGTCGGACGCCGTGGTGCGGTCCGGGCGGGCGGCCTCCCGCGACCGCGCGCTCCGCAGAGGTGCAATCCAGGCATCGTGGAGGCGTAATCCCGCGTCCCCGTTGATGTTCTGGGGATGTTTTGCGATTTCTAATGCTTCTTTTATCCGCCTTGGCCACCACCTATCCTCTCTCGTAGAGGAACCAGTTCCTCTACGGCCTATTGTGAGTGCTGTAAATTCGCCCACACATCCACTGGCCCGTTATATCGCCGACAAGCTCCGCCCGCTGACAGATGACATCGCGTCGGATGTCCGGAATTCCTGTCACTTCATCGAGTTGCTAAAACAGAGGCGCCTGGGGAGCTCAGACATCCTCGTCAGTTTCGATGTGACGTCGCTTTTCACCATGGTCCCGGTCGAAGAGGCAGCAGAGATAATCAGAAGAAAACTGGAGGCACGGGGGCTCCCTACAGAGTGGGCCGATCTCGCTCAATTTTGCCTGGCGTCTACCTTCTTCCAATTTCGGGGGAAGTTTTACGCCCAGGTGGAAGGCGCGGCTATGGGTTCACCCCTGTCACCGATTGCCGCCAATCTCTTCATGGAGGCTTTTGAAACCGAGGTTCTCAACAACGCCCGCCTCAAACCTACAATGTGGGTAAGGTACGTCGACGACACCTTTGTGATATGGCCTATGGACGTGACTCCCTACAGGAATTCCTGGACCACATCAATAGTGCTCATCCCAAAATACAATTCACGATGGAGACAGAGAAGAATGGCCAGCTACCTTTCCTGGACGTTTTGGTTAGCAGAAGAAACGATGGCACCCTGGGGCACGCGGTTTACAGAAAACCTACCCACACGAACCGCTATCTTCATGCCGATTCGCACCACCACCCAGCGACGAAGAATGGCATCTTAAAAACCCTGGCCATCCGCGCAACCAGAATCTGCGACCAAGACAGTCTTCCCGCTGAATGTGAAGTCCTGAAAGCGACCTTCGCCGCAAACGGATATAGCAAATTCACCATCAACAGGGCCCTGAAACTTACACAAGACCCGCCTACACCAAGGGACCTCCACGACACCGAAAACAGGAAAATTGCCACACTCCCATACATACAAGGCGTCACGGACAGGATAGGAAAACTATTGAGGCGGTTCAAGATCAAGACTGTGTTTAAGGCACACCAGAAACTCGGCCAAACTTTAATGCGCGTCAAAGACCAGCTTCCACCGCTCCAAGCCGCCGGAGTATACTCCATCCCTTGCAGCTGCGGTCACACGTACATCGGGGAGACAGGAAGAACCATAGAGGAGAGACTACGCGAGCACATTCGAGATTTCAAATTCAAGAAGGTACACCGCTCCGCCGTAGCTCTCCACGCATGGGAAACCGGCCATGACTTCCTGTTCGACAAGACCGAGGTGCTCGCGAAAGAAGATAGGTGGTGGCCAAGGCGGATAAAAGAAGCATTAGAAATCGCGAAACATCCCCAGAACATCAACGGGGACGCGGGATTACGCCTCCACGATGCCTGGATTGCACCTCTGCGGAGCGCGCGGTCGCGGGAGGCCGCCCGCCCGGACCGCACCACGCCGTCCGACCCCTGAGCTCACCGGACCGCCCCACGCCGTCCGACCACGGACCGCTTCCGTCCGTCCGCTTCCCCTCACCTCCTTTCACCTAGTCACGCCCGATTGGCCTACACCTCGACCTATCACAGCCTGCCCCTTTCTCTATATAAACCAGAGCGCCCAACATCCTGGCGCAGTACAGCCCTGAAGAGGACCGCGATATGTCGGTCGAAACGTCGGCACCCCAGCCTTCGACGCGGCGTCACCCGGACAGCCCAGATCGGGGCTGATATTGTTGTGATGAGCAAGATAATAGTTTCCAATAAAGATGTATTAAAATCGACTGTGAATAAAACAAGTAAAAAATAAATTGTTAATACATTTTTACAGTCTTAGGAAGTCATAAAAAAAACAATCAACCACCGCAATCAGAGACCTGTAAATTTTAACGACACACATGAAGTGTGAAGCACATGGAAAACAAAGTAATTGAACATTTAATTGGTACACGTGTTACAGCATTCTAAGAAGTCATTTAACTTCACATTTTCATTTCACTACACACCATTTGTTGTGTAGAATATATGGCAGGGCTTCTCTTAAACATTTAATGTGCAAAGCACAACTAAAATCGTTAAGTTAGAGGAGACCATTTCTTGCTTCCAACAACGTTTATTTTAAAATGAATGTGGAAGAAACCTTTTAAGTGTAATTTATATTATATTATTGATAATACAGTTGTATAAATTATACATAACATCGACCTTAGGGCGATACTTTATTGAAAATCAATTATCTATCTATATATATAAAAGAAAGTCGTGTTAGTTACACTATTTATAACTCAAGAACGGCTGTACTGATTTGGCTGAAAATTGGTGAGCAGGAAGCTTAGAGCCAGGAGACGGACATACAATACTGTTTATCCCGTTCGACAGTGTTCCTGTGTGAGAACGCACGTTTTTGCACGTTTTCGCACGTTTTCGTACGTTTTCGTACGTTTTCGCGTGATTTCGCATTTTCGCCTGATAATAAAACAAAAAATGTCGTGTATCACAAGGTACTTAACTGAAGAGTGCAACCTATGCACCAAAATACAGGAACAATAATGAATGATTAATCTACTTAATTTTTTATTTGTATTTACTAATAAACAATTTAACTTAATAAATTCCAAAATCTGCTTATTTATTGCCTTTAACAGCCTGTCCCTATGATTACAGCTTTGTATTTCTCTCTTAAACAAAAATCAATTCCAAAAAAACGCTCTGCTACGTAATAGATTTTTTAATTATCTATTTAATATCAGAGCGTTTTATTTTAAATTCTTCTTTGTTTGAGAGAAAACACAAATCTGCAATTGCTTTATTATCACGAGTGCAACAAGGATAGTACAGTTTCTCACAGTGAGTGCGACGAGAGAAAAAGATGGGACCGGCTGTTAAGGCGGAACAGAGTTCGCCGGGTCAGCTAGTATATATATAAAAGAAAGTCGTGTTAGTTACACTATTTATAACTCAACAACGGCTGTACCGATTTGGCTGCAAATTGGTGAGCAGGAAGCATAGAGCCAGGAGACGGACATAGGATACTGTTTATCCCGTTCGACAGCGTTCCTGTGTGAGAACGCACGTTTTCGCGTGATTTCGCATGTTTTCGCGTGAAGGTACTTAACTGAAGAGTTACGCACCAAAATACAGGAACAATAATGAATAATTAATCTACTTAATTTTTTTATTTGTATTTTCTAATAAACAATTTGACTTAATAAATTCCAAAATCTGCTTATTTACAGCCGGTCCCTATGATTACAGCTTTGTATTTCTCTCTTAAACAAAAATCAATTCCAAAAAAAACGCTCTGCTACGTAATAGATTTTTTAATTATCTATTTAATATCAGAGCGTTTTATTTTAAGTTCTTTGTTTGAGAGAAAAACACAAATCTGCAATTGCTTTATTATCACGAGTGCAACAAGGATAGTACAGTTTCTCACAGTGAGTGCGAGAAAAAGATGGGACCGGCTGTTAAGGCGGAACAGAGTTCGCCGGGTCAGCTAGTATATATATAAAAGAAAGTCGTGTTAGTTACACTATTTATAACTCAAGAACGGCTGTACCGATTTGGCTGAAAATTGGTGAACAGGAAGCTTAGAGCCAGGAGACGGACATAGGATACTATTTATCCCGTTCGACAGCGTTCCTGTGTGAGAACGCACGTTTTTGCACGTTTTCGCACGTTTTCGCGTGATTTCGCATGTTAGCGGTCATTGTTGCCTGTTGTAACCCATTGTTGTAACGCCGCACTGATAACAGAAGGCGATAATGAAAGCCGCTTTTCGTTCGCCGTTATATCTATATATAGTCGTGTTAGTTACACTATTTACAACTCAAGAACGGCTGTACCGATTTGGTGAGCAGGAAGCTTAGAGCCAGGAGACGGACATAGGATACTGTTTATCCCGTTCGACAGCGTTCCTGTGTGAGAACGCACGTTTTTGCACGTTTTCGCACGTTTTCGCGTGATTTCGCATGTTTTCGCGTGATTTCGCACGTTTTCGTGTGATTTCGCGGGTTTTCGTATGTTTGGGCGGAACAGAGTTCGCCGGGTCAGCTAGTAGATTAATAAATCCGAGCCTCAGAATACTTGATCAGTACTTCTTATGATTTCCTAAGGCAGCAAAAGTATGTTAACATTTTATTTTTTACTTCTTTTATTCACTGTCGAGTTTCATATTTTCTTAAAGTTATATTTTATTAGTTTTAGTGCATTTACAAAATTCAGTAATTTTTATTCCGGGACTACTGTTTTCTACATTGTAAATCTGATACATTAATTGGAACGCAAGATTATTCTTATACCGTACATAACACGTCATTTTGTGCTTTACTTTGAAAAGACACAATATTTTCTTGTTTCCGCGGCCACAAATTTGCCTTTTTATCTGAGTAAAATTTTCAGCTTGTCTGTTAAGATGATTTCCTGTAACTATAATATTTTAAAATTTATGGTTATTTGTTCTAAAAATACAATTACAGGACAGTGTTCATGTATGACGAATAAATATTTTCTCTCTATATTCTTCTTGTAGTATATACAACCGTCATTTACTCCACTTTCCTTGTAGACATTCTATGAACAATATCAATTTGTTAATAATTCGTGTTCATTCTTCAGTAACGTTTTGCTCAACGTGTGCTTCTGGTACATTTACAATTTATTTTATCTTACTACTTCCCTTTAACTTGACGATTTTATAGTATCTTTAATATTATCTTCTTTCTAACATACATTCGTATTTAGTAATTAAAATAAAATTGGCACTGTGTTCTTAACACTTAAAGTTCGTGACACTTGAAGTTCGGAAGCGTAACTTCACGACACAGCATTAGCAAATAATGTTTGTTTTGCTAGACAAACACTTCGCAACACATTCAACAGGAACTCGTATGTTTTGACAGATATTTTTAAGTAATCTTTGAGATGTTTTGTCACTTCATTTTCAATTACTTCAGATTCAAAATACCCAGTGAAGGACACTTCTAGAAATTTAGCGCGCACATTATTCAGAAGTACATGAGAACGTAATGTTACTATAATCATTACCTTAAACCATTACCTTACCATTAACCATAAAAAAATTAATGTTAATGTCGTTATACATGGCAAATGCACAAAGGAAAATGCAATTTTTTTAGTTATTATGGTTTTATATTTGCTTTATGAAAACTATATGCTTATTTATTTCAACTTTTATCTTTAAATTATAAATTTTAAGATTTTTAACCTGTTTATTTGCATAATATAATTTTAAACTGTAACTGTGATATAGATAATGTATATCATTTCTTTCTTTAGCTTATGCAATTATTGTATGTAAACATTATCCACCTTTTTCTTTATATTTTTCGATGAAAAACGTTTGAATCTAGTTTTAAGAATTTCAAGAGTTGTATTGTGAATGTACACCTAGTTGACAGTCGACAAGAGACGTGAATGTGAGTTAAAGAGAAAAATTACCCTGCAGGTAGTCAACCCGCAAAATAATTTTGAATTTTCTCTAAATTAAAACTATCTGCGATATTAGGCACGATAAAATCTAGGTATGTTTATCCCGAGACATTTTCGCACAATTCTGATTTTACTCAGTCAAAAACAGCCAAGCATCTTGTGCTGTTTTTGACTGGGTGATCAAGTGCTAGGTGGATGCGAACACACACCCAACCATAGCCAACCACATTACCGTGTTTTGCATTCGCACAGACGGTTTATAGAAAGAAAGAAATTATTAGTAAGGTGTTTGGTACTAATTAGTTAAATTTAAAATGACATAATATTTTTTAACATATAAACTATATGCGAAGTCTGTAAAAAATGAAGAGTGTGTATGTGTTAAAATGCAATGTAGTAATTTTTTTAGGAATTTCTTTTCGAGCGAATCGTAATATACAGCTCGGATCAATGGAGTTTTCAGCCGCGGGAAATTGAATGTAAAATAAACAACACGCTTTCGACGATGTACGATGGAATGAAGCCGTTCATGCAATATGCTGATTCGCTCCTAACAGCGACATTTAACATTTTAAATGGACCCAGTGATTAACGAGAAACAATTAAAAGTTCATTTAGTCTTTCGAACTGGCAGCAAGCCTACGTGTTGGAAAGATTTTAAAGGTGATATACTTGTTACATAACTAAGTACTTTTCTAAAATTATAACGTAATACTGTTTACAATAACCGCATACTTTAATGTAAATTTAATTAATAACTCCTTTAAACGATGATTTGAAATCCATACAAACTACAATATTGATATCAATTTTTTAGTCTTAAAAATTGGAGAAATGATTTGTTTAATAACATGGATGTAAAGTAATCCAAGACTAGGACACATACTTCAACAAAAATACAAAGTTGAATGTAAAATATTTTTCGAACATTCTCATTAAAAGTTCGACTAACAAGAATTTCACGTTAAACACATAGCTTATACTGTCAATGAAAATATTACAAAACGAATCAATTATGTTCTTGAATCAACTAAAATTTGTAGTTGATTAGCAGAATACTATATATATTAAACAATAGTGTTCTACAGAATGCCTGAATCAGAAGACCTCCAGCACTCGGAACACTTAAGTAGATTGAAATGTTCATTTATAATGTGTAATTAACGTATAACGAATAGTTAAAAATATTAATAGACAATAGGTGATATACTGGGTATGAAGGTCAAGTAGGGCTTCGCAATCACTAGCCCTGGAGCAGGCAGCTGTGCTCTGCTCTTCGTGTGTCGGTAATAAGCTCCTTACGTCATAATGGCTGAGAGGGCTGCCCTATTACGGTGAACTAGCACCGCGCCAACAGGCGTAATAGGAGGCGGGTCGAGCGAGTAATAATCGCTGGGCGTCGCGGATCAGCCGGTGCGATCCGCTTAGGGCGCACTCTACGCGCACGTATAGATCATCGTCCGCCCCCGCCGCCCCCGCCGCCCCCGCCGCCCCCGCCGCCCCCGCCGCCCCCGCCGCCCCCGTCCACCTCTCGCCCCGCTGCCCCCTGCCTATAGTCAATCGCCCGACATCCATCTCCGTCCGCCAGCTTCCTCTCCCCTACTTGACCGTTTCCTCTTACCCGCTCCAAAAGAGCATTTTAATGGGTGAATAAACAGCAATGAGCAATCTCGACTAAATTCCTTTTCCAGATCACCCAACTCTCTCTCCCCTACTGTTCCTCCACGTTCTCAATCCTAAATACGAATCTCCTCTGATGCTAGCGATTTCACATACGTCTCTTCACTATTTCACATACCTCTGCACCTTCTATCGTTTTCCGCGCATTTTCTTCGACACACCATTTAAAGCTAACATCATTCACCTTTTTCTTTCCTTCCTAGAGAGCTCGACTCGTATCGTAACGGCCACAGTTCTAGCTAAGAAACAGGTATTCATATACTGGACGAAGCTTTTATGGAATTTCTGGTTGACTGATCGGGTTTGGCTTGCTTGGGGTTCTCCCATTTCGCTTATCCCATCACCATTGCATCATTATCATGCATATTATTCATTCATTACCATATTATAAACAGCACTGGCTGTCCCTGATACTGAGATAAAGCATAGGCTTTGGAGTCATATTAACAGTCGAGTAATAATGCCTTTCCAGTGTCCGCAGACGACCAGTGTATGTATGGAGGGGTGAAGGGTGAATTCCAGAATAAATTGAAATGTATCTGAAGAAATTATTTTTAAATATTTAGTAACAAATAAAGTAAATAATAATACAACACGATCGTTTTCTACAAGATTGATTAAAATATTTTTGGTTTTGAGATATGGTAAGGGAACAGATATTTTTAATTTGTTCTGTGGTTGCAGTCCTTTTCACAGAGTGACGACGTCCTTGTTTTTCTTTTAAAAAAGTGCAGGATTTCTTCAATTGCAATATATCAATACGTACAAATATAAAATATTTATAAAATAATGGACAGGCCTTGCTCTAAGCGAACGCCGATATTTGCAGGAAGCGATTACTCGTGACGGTTTCAATCTTTTTGTTTACCCCAAAAACCTTTAAAACTATCACTAAGTGTTCAGAAAGGTTCTTTTTATAAAGTCCTAAAAGATGAAACAGTAACTCTTGGCATTAACAAAGGTATTGGAGCAAAACCACATGCTAACTACCCCCTATTGGTATGCGACTGTTAATGAATCATAGAAATTCTTCTAGAATATACGTGTACATTGCTTCACTTCTTTTCTTCACCACGTAACTCACTCTCCATATCTACTCCTCTCCGCATATTTCCGCTGTCTCTACTCCACATCTCCACCTCTACATTTTTCCCTAATATAAACACCACCACATCACATTCATCTTTCCGCCCCCCCCCCGCCCACTCCACATCTACACCTTTTAACTCCCTGCTACTCCACATTTCCATCTCTCCACTCTCCAGCACTTCACATTTCCACCTCTTCGAATCCATCACTTCATATTTCTACCTCTTCATTCTCCATCACTTCACAAACCATCCTTTCAGCACCATCCTCTCACTTCACAGCTCACACCACTCCGCCTCTCCCATGACCGCGTAGTAGGCTGCCTGCTGCCCCATCCCACTGCCTCTCCTCCACTGCCCCTCCTTTCCACCACGGCCCCGCTTGCCCGGTCCGTCCGGGCGCCCCGTCCTCGCCTGTCCTCGCCCCCGGGGCCCGCCGGCGGCCATTAGCGCCGTTGATTGCATTAAAAGTCTGCGCCCCGTGGCCTGGAACGGCGCGTCCGTGTAATGCAGTTGGTCGCCCCGACCAGCGGCGCTCGCTCGGACGACCGTCCGCGCTTTTTGGACGCCGGCGGCGGCGGAGGCGGCGGTGGCGGTGGCGAGAGTGGCGGCGGTGGCAGCGATGGCGGTGACGGTGGCGGAGGTGGCAGCGGCGGCGGCCGTGGTGGCGGCCGTGGCGGGGGACGTGGCGGTGGCGGCGGCGGCGGCGGCAGTGGCGAGTGTGGCGGCAGCGGCGGCGGCGGTGGCGAGAGTGGTGGCGGTGACAGCGATGTTGGTGACGGTGGCGGAGGTGACAGCGGCGGTGGTGGCGGCCGTGGTGGCGGCCGTGGTGGCGGCCGTGGCGGGGGACGTGGCGGTGGCGGCGGCAGTGGCGAGTGTGGCGGCGGCGGCGGTGGCGGCGACGGTGGCGGGGGTGGCGGCGGGGAATGGCGGTGGAGGTGGCAGCTGAGCGGAGGCGGCCATACGCGGGGCAAGAGGATTTATTGCGTGAAGATTGAAAAACTGAGGTGACATGCTTGCCAAAGAAGATTTGCTCTGTGTAACGTATTTTAATTCCTTTTGAACCTCGCGTTTTCGTTCGCCTGTTGTTACGATGTGTCTGTTGGTCGAATTTTGATTCAGCGCTTGTTTGCTTCGCTGGTGCAGGAAATTAATTTGGATATGTATTGAAATTTAATAGGAAAGCAATAAAAATGTTGACCGAAAACCAAACACTAATACATTGCATTTATCACCAACTCTCCGGTTTCGTATCTTTGCCTGTCCATTTTGATGGCTATTGTGGAGAGCTGAGTCGCGTTTCGCTTTTCCTTATCTTCAGTATTTATCAGCCACTACCCAACTTAATCCTACTGAGTTCACAGAAAGTTGGAAAGCTCAAAAATCACTATGTGAGATTACCTTAATCAATGTTCTTTTCAATTTTTAGTTTTCATGGATGAGCACATATGCCTAGAGCCGAATATTTGAATTTTTCTTAATATAAACGCCTTCATAACTGAAAATGAGTTAATAAGAAGAGTTCCCACGATGTTTGGTCCAATCTTTACTCAATAAGGTGTCAAAGTCTTATTAAATATGTGCTTGTACAAACTGAAGGCCTAATGGGGGAAAATCTCAAAAAACAATCACTGAATTATTTTCATTCTCGTTAGATTTTTATTTTATCCGTTAATTATCGGAAATTCCTCCATTAATGGAATTTCCAATATTTGTAATTAATAAAATATTAACATTTAGGAACGCAGGATTATTTTCCTGCATTTTGTAGGTTTAATTAAAATGCAAACACTTTCTCCGAACTCTCCTACAGGGTCACTTGGCGTGTCTCTCTTAAATTCTTAAGGTGCGACTTCGTTTTCTGCGTCAGATATCATGAAATCTCGTTCAATGATTTAATTTCGCCCACAAACTTTCGTGGTTCGTTTACACGTCACAAGGGTATCATGGTACCCTAAGGATTTAACCCCTTCAAAAATCCGCCTGCAACAGATCCTAAGAATCTGTATTTTTTAATGCAATGCGCTAGCTCTCATATCGCCGGGGACGGTGAAAATATGGTTAACTTTCAAGCTGGAGTGACTTTCGTAGTTCGACACCAGGGGATATGGTGTCACAACATAGCGATTTGCGAGATTGCAAGACATCCTATCTCTGTTGCGTCACACCATGTGATCACCATACGAGCCATATGAATCTGTGTCTTCCTAGAACTTTCCGCCTTACGTTGTTTGCTCCAACAAAAACGCATCTGACATAGATTATAGCAATTTTTTAGAAATATGAACTTTTTTCTCTTTACCTTCAGGAAAATCATGTCTTAGAAAGAATGTCTTATCTGATTACTGCGTACGTAACTTATTTTTTGCATACATTTGGTTATTGTTTTGCTGTGAAGATAATGAATGTCTTCATTCAATTTCTTATTAATTCTCGATGCGTCAGTGCTCCTTCAACAATTAACAATTGGACTATGATTTCTTTGAGTTAGGAAAGATGTTCAAAAGAATTCATTTTCTAACCTAAAGAAATCTTAATTCTTTTACAGAACCGACACTTAGAATCTCACGCTTTGAAGTTTGGGACACGATACCGAGGTCACCGCGTTTCAATAAACCCGCGCAGTTCGCCTGTAATAAACAGAAAAATACGGAGTGCCTACATCGATTTGGAAGTTTTAAATAATTCATATATGGAGATAGAATATGCAGATGGGGAGCTTTTATTTTTGTTCGTGGAGGCAGGCGTAGACTCGCGACATGTTCGTACCACTGGCAACAAAAGCAGATCACAATGCACGTCATCACCACCCACGAATGGTTCTCTTCTGCCCATATTCCTGCGTTTTTCTGTTTTGTTTTCACAAGTAGCTGTTTTGAAAACGCGCCGCCCTTTATTCTTTTTATTTTGATGCTTCTTTCCCCCTAGTTTAACATGCAATGCTCATAAAATGGTTTTCTAAATGCTCTTAGACTTACGGTTCCATCCATAAACTATCGGTTTATTGACAACTGTAAACGTCGGACTGAAATGAAAGAAGTATCGTGCCACAACGATGAATTTGGGTTTGAGATTTCCTAGAAGTCAGGTGATATGAGGATCGTAACGTCAGAGTAGTAACGGTGATTTATCGGATGTCAATAGAATGACGGACTGGGCGTAGGATTTTGTGATGAAAAAGTCGGGTCTTTTAAACTTTGCAGATTTCCTTTCTCTTCAGAACTGACTTCTACGTTTGTTCAAAAGATAAGAATTCTTTTAAATATTTAACCTATTATTTTAGTAAAGAATTAAACGTTCGGGCATTGCGAAATATTTCCTGTCTGTAGTAAGTTGTTATCTTCACTTTACATTTAAAAAAAATTGGAAAGCAAACGCCGGGAAGTCAAAGGCAAATGTATAAATGCGAATACAATAATATTCTATATATTTTCAAAATAATGAGTTATCACATCAATGCCTATGAAAACCACTATTTTTTTTTACCTTGGACGCTATCTTACCGTTATGGATGTGGTTTAAGACCGCGTGAAGTACCTAGTGCATACACATGTCGCAAGTTGTCTGCGTTAAGGCTACGAAATCGTTCGTAGATGTTTGGGGAGAGCAGTAAGGTGAATGTTAACCGCCGCGTGTGGAATCAATAGAGCTACAAAACATTTTGTTTCCTAGGATGTAACAAATATGTTGTCAGCACACACAAATGTTAGAATTTTGTTAAAAACACTAAATATATGAAGAAAAATTTTATGTCACCTGCTTGGCGTTTATTTTCACGTGCTCATTCAATTTCCGCGTTAATATCACGTTAGCTGATCTTGTTTCTCAGAAATGTCTGTGTATCCCGAGCGATGTAAGCATTCAAGGACTATGTATTATGTCACCGACCAAGACTCAAAAATGCACTGATTTTGAATGACGAATAACAAATTCTTGAGCCAAAGCGAGACATCTTCTGTGTATCACTTTCAACTAGTATTGGCTCGCGGTTCAACAAAGCTTGTACCAGACGCTTGTTTTCTAGAATTCATAGCGTCCATAACCGGCCCAATAGGTCAGTGCTGCGCCCTACCGGAGCTATTCGGTCAGTTTAAACGTACTTGATACCGGTTTTTGCCTTCAGCGTTCCAATTTTGGAGAGAAATAAAACAGAGCGTCTAACTAAAAAAATGTACGAGATTAGACTGGATTTGTCCCAAATCGTCCATTAGATGTTAGGCACCGAAACTTAAAAAATGCCAGTGATAAATGCGGTAACGTCTTGAAAGGAACTAATACATTCCTGTTTAGTGTGTGTTTTGTGACATAATTTGTAATATACATTCACAATGTATGTCACAAATTAAAGTTTTCGTTTGTTAATTATTTATAAAAGAATAGATTTAAGCCGACATTTATTCGTGAAAGAATGTTGTTTTCGAGCGTGATTGCGTGGAAACAATTTTCTCGAGTGAATAAAGCTGTTAAATCCAGAGACAAATGTAAGATTGTCAAAAGAAATTCATGTATAATATATTAGTTCAGTTTTAAAAACTCTTGAGTAAACTTAATTAACATAATTAACACTTCTGAATAAACAATATACAATGGATAATGGCAATTGACTATCGTCAAGAGTGATTGGTTGACATTATTGCTAACAAAAGACAAGAAATGTCAGAATTGGCAAATACAATAGAATATGTAGCTTATGAGAAAGATATGTAAAGGTTATTAAAAAATGTTTGTTCTTTTTTAATAAGCATTTCTTGGTTCCCTCTAACAGCTTCGCAAAATTAATCACACGAGATTCAAAAGCGCTAGTATGTATTTAATAGACGTCAGTAGAGCGCTCTAATAAGCCCTGCATATGGAACATCCCTTTTTGCTTTTCTGAAATAATTTTCTTGCAACTATTGCAGGAATCTTATTTATAGGGGGCAGATTTTGATGACCCTAAACATCGCCTAAAATGATCAATCAAATGTTCTAAAAATGATTTTAAAAATTGCCTAAAAGCAAAGAAAAGTGACATAAAAATGTGATGAACAATTCAACCTGTTTGATACGTTATTAAGGTTATTGAACCTTTTTCCATTCGTTCAAGTGAACGCAGTTTGCAAACTTTTGATTTGGACTGTTCTTTATCAGGAAATCCCGAAATCGTTCAAACCGACAATGACGCTGATAGGCGTCACATACAACGGCTGTCATTACAATTTCGGAGCGAGAAAATCGAATAGGCTACTGAGTAATTTTTGTGAAGAACAGTTGTTGAATTTTATAAATATTACTTGAAGCAAGTACTATTAAAATTATATTAAAATCAATGAAATCAGCGAAAATGTTTAAAAAATGACGGAAAAGATAAATAATAACTTATTAGTTGTAATCGACAAAATAGACACAAAAAAGAATTATAACAATGGGTCATTTTCTTTTGTTGTAACATAAAATTAGTGTCTATATTTAATTGTTTTAAAGTGAAAAGAAAAAATATTTTCCTTAAAATCCGCTCGCTACTTATTAAATATTCACTTGATCCATAATTAGTTCACATTTATGTCACTAATCACGGAATACTTTCAAAATATTTTTGAACAGATGCATCTCGGGTGCCTCATGAATAGGATGATATATTTGTTAGATTCCCAGTCGGAGTGAAAATGAAGCTATAGCTTTCTAATAAAAATCACTTCTATAGCTGTGCCAAACTTCAGCCAGACAGTCAAGTAAGCGGGGTACAGGGATGGGAATTACTCATGCCAATCACATCTATCCCCTATCCGCTGACGTGGATAATAAATGAAATTCGAAGTCCCGGTCTGAAAACACAGCAAAAGGCTGGCAAAAGCTGTGCAGCTTCTGCAAAGCAAAGCTGGCTTCTTTTAGACATCGGTAAAAAACTGTTTACTTCCTCATTACCCGCTAATCTGGATGTACCAAAATATCAAATTACTCCAGATAGAATTTCAGTGGATCATGAAATGCTGCAACGGCTTTGAGAGCCCTTATCGATATGATGTGACTTGTGCTACAGGCGGCAAACACATTGACCAATTAGCGAAAGGTCATGAAATAAAGAGACTTGATGCAATGTATTTAGTACTATAATACAATATTTCCATGAAATGTATTAATTCTCTTCAAATTAACTTGTATATCTATTCTTACCGATACTTTGAAACACGAAAAAAATTACAGACTTTTTGATGGAAGAATGATAGGAAATGATGAAGAATTTTGGATGAGATTTTCTGTCCTATTTAAATAATTCTCAAAATAATTTAACTTTAATTATGGTGAAATAGCTAATGAGTATTAAGGGCATCTTTATGAGCAAAATAAACAAACAAAAATTCTCTTGTGACCTCCCATTTTTTTCGAACAAACAATTGTACAGAGAGTTTGATCTTCCCACAACTGGACATTGTATAAAACATCTGTCAAATAAATTCTTTAATTCCGTGTCATCCTCCTCTGCAACTAACACATTCAAATTAGGAAATCGTATAAGAAGCACAGAAAAATCCAATCTAGATTCCTCAAAAATAAGTGAAACTCCCATAAAAGAAAAACTCATAATCCTTCTGTATCTACTTTTTGTAACAGTTAATACCTGAAACCATAATTTATTCCCATATTCTCCCTTTCTCCTCTCGTTGACATTAAAATTGATTATTTGAGATCCCCGGTAGTGGAAATGTCCTCCCTATCGTATATTCCTAATGATATGCGTGCTAGGTTACTTCTCTTTTATATCTTGTAAAGTGCTTACCATACTGTAAAAGAAAATATAAAATTAAAAAAGTATATTCTGGGTCAAAACAGGCCAATTTGTCGCTTACGCATCTCACACCGCTTTGTAACGCGCGTGCGTAAACTACCTTAATTTAAATTTCCCGCGGTGCGAAGTTAGCAGATTTGGAGGCAATAACTGTAGAGTACACTGCAATTGTCTGCAATGAAGTCCATTTTGGAAACGTTTTTCAGAGTGCTGTTCCGTTTCCGACGTCTGAAGAGGCAGACAACCAACGCTTGTAGAAATCTTCATTAAACCCATTGCATCTCGTGACTGAACGGAAAGGCTCTGAGGAAACACGTCAGCTCCAAGAAACAGGTAAATTGCTTGTTAAATAAAACAATAAGATTGAAAATTTATAGGATTGTCACCACCCTGTCACCTTTTTTCTTAGAATTTTTAGAGTAACTAGGCGTAAACATTGTGACTCAGGTTCGAATCCCGGTCGTGGCGACAGTTCTTTGAACAAATTTAATCATTAAGATGTTGAGTAATGTGGACGTTTAAAGAAAGCTATGAAGAGATTATATGTTCTAGAATAATAATTGATCAGCGATGTTATTTATTAAACTGTTTCATGTATCCCTCTGATTTTATTTCGGAGTTAAAAAAAACTCATATGAATTCCTGTAGAATGGACAGGAGTGCGAGTGAGAGCGGACGAGAAATCGATTGCATGTCGACGTCTCGGTCAAAATAAGATTGTCATTACCTCGAACAATATTAAATAATATTTTTTGTGGAGAAGCCGCTAGGATAGACAGAAAGCGAACATTTTCGTATCTAAGGAAGTGCGAGATGGAGGAAGATGCAACAAGGTCATGCTAAACAGCCGCTGAAGATGGGGAAGTAGATAGAGTAGCAACAGACTTATTTAAGAAGTTTGGGGAGATTTTTTAAGTTATTATATTTACTGAGTTTGGGAATTAATCTCTTATGAAACTGAAAGTACCATAATTTAAATATCTAAACAGAGGAAATTTTTGGTTATTAATAACAGAAAAGAGCCATATTTATCGATTTCACTTTGTCTTGTAAATAGTAGTAACATTGAAAATACAGGATGAGCAAAATAAAATAGCCATATGATTAGGAGAGGAGAAGGGTGTAGAAACATTCTCTTATGACTCGGACCGGGAGCGGTAGCTCAGTGCATCAACTGATGTCACTACGGCTCCTCTGACCGGGAGGTCCTAGGTTTGAGTCCTGACGACGGCAGGATTTTCGACACTAGCTTTTCTGCTAGGTCGAATTCAGTCGCTGTCTGGAGGAGAATTCTAGCAGCCGGCTGCTCTGATCGGTAATTTTCCGTGGTTTCTCAGATCAACACAAGGCGAATGCCGGAGCAGTACCCAACCAAACGGACCGCGCGCGCTCTTTCCTTCCTCTTCTTGTCCCATCCTTCCCCTTACACACACTTACACTAACATGCACTACACTTCCTCGGTCGGGAGCTTAGATCTACACTAGATCGGTCGGGAGCTTAGAGCTTGTCCCGGCTGGAGCGGTGCCCCGCTGGTGGGAGAGTCCTGGTTAGGGGGAAACCCCATACGGAGGAGGAGTCCTAATTGCAGTAAAATCCACTATAGAGCACCACCAGATAAATACCGTTCACACACCCGGCTTAGAAACCATAGCAATCAGACTAATTATAAATAGCCACGACTGGAACATAATATCAGCCTACAAACCTCCCACAACAAAAATAGTTGATGCTAATCTACTAAATTTATTTCAACCCCAGATAAGTACATTAGTATTAGGAGACCTTAATGCCAAGAATACTAACTGGGGATGCCAAGCAAACAACCATGATGGAAAAATACTTGAAAAAATAATAAATCAAAACAACTTAAAAATAATATCCACAACAGAACCCACATATTACCCTTACGACCGACTCAGAAATCCAGATATTCTCGACATAGGCATTACTAACTCTAGCACTCAATTTTATTCAACGCCGGTTTTTGAACTTGACTCGGACCACATACCAGTTCTAATAACCTCCCATCAGCTGCCTCCACCTCATTCCCCAACGCCCAAACCCAACACACTCAAAATTAACTGGCACAAGTTTCAGAACATCATAAGCAGTGCTATCCCCAAAATTAAAATATTAAATAGTCCAATTGAAATTGAAAATGCCGTAACTTACCTAAACACACTAATACATTCCACCCTACAAACTTCACAAATTAAACTAAAAAAACAACCTAAATGCAACAAGGACACAATATTGCCGCAGGAAATACTACATGCCATAAAAATAAAAAACAAAACTAGAAGACTGTGGGCCAACTTAAGAACCCCAGAAATTAAGTCCGAACTCAATACAATTACCAACATAGTCAAAAGATTAATTAAAAAGCACAATGCCCAACAATTCCACACCAAAATTGAATCGCTGAACACCAAAAACAACTCAATATGGATCTTTACCAAAAAAATATTAAATAAAAAAACAATAATCCCCCCATTAAACCAAACAGTAGGAAAAGCATACACTTCAATTCAAAAAGCGGAAGAATTAGCCACGTATTTCGCCTCAACATTCACAACTAACACAACTAAACCCCATCCCGAACATAAAACAATCACTACAGCAGCAGAACAATCGGTATATGGACCTCATCATAGAATTCAATACATTTCCCCAAAAGAAATCACACAAATAATTAGAAAACTACCAAATAAAAAATCACCAGGTCACGATAAAATAAACAATTTGATACTAAAAAAGCTACCCCCACCAGCAATAGCTTATATAAATAATATATACAACTCTTGTTTCAGAATAAGTCACTTCCCTTTTGCCTGGAAACATGCAGTTATTATCCCAATTCCTAAACCGAATAAAAACACGGCAAATGTCACCAGTTACAGGCCAATAAGCTTATTACCCTCTCTCTCAAAAATTTTTGAAAAGATAATTCTAAAAAGACTGACCAAACATATAGCTTCTACTAATCTCATACCAAAAGAACAATTCGGCTTTACGAAACGTACTTCAACGCAACACCAATTATTAAGAATCTCGGAACATTTATACTCATCATTTCAAAAAAAAATATCATACAATAGCTATCTTCTTAGACATATCACAAGCATTTGATAGAATCTGGCACCAAGCATTAATATGCAAAATCAAAAAAAGCGGTACCCCATACTACTTAACGGAAATCATTAAGAAATTCTTAGAAAACAGAACATTCTCAGTAGCAGTAAATAATCACCACTCAAACCCCAAAACAATAAACGCAGGCTTACCCCAAGGATCCCCCCTCTCACCAACTCTTTTTAACATATATGTAGCAGATATTCCGAAGTTGCACCCCATACAAATAGCCCAGTTTGCTGACGACACAGCAATTTACTCATCCGGAACCTCACTCACAGCAATCAAAAATAGAATGCAAATATATATAAATCTAATTGAAAGCTGGGCAGCAAAGTCAAAAATAAAACTCAATCCAATTAAAACTGCAGCTAAGATATTCACACTAAGACCATATACCTCTCCTCCCCCATTAACATTAAACAATGAAACGATAATCTGGTACCCATCAAACAAGCCAATAAAATACTTAGGTCTAAACATTGATACAAAACTAAACTGGAAACATCACATTGACAATAAAGTAATACAGGCAAAAAACAAACTATTACAATTAAAACCACTAATCAATAGAAACAGCCATCTACCATATGACACCGCACTCGTAATATATAAAACAATAATCAGACCCCTCCTACTGTATGCATGCCCAATATGGCTAAATGCAGCTAGAACCAATCTTAACAAAATCCAAATTATACAAAATCAGTTCTTAAGGACAATTACCAACGCACCATGGTTCATATCTAATGCACAGCTCCATAAAGAATTCAATCTCCAACCCATAACCCAGCACATTCTATACCTATCCACCCAATTCTATTCCAACCTAATGCAGATACCAAATTTAACCGGATTCAACCTAGCCAGAAACCCCACCCATTCCACAAGAATAAAAAATAAGTACCCTTTCCATATATTCCAACAACAATTTTCCGAAATGGACTCTGATTAGAGGTGACCATTAGATTTCCTCGACCGCAATGCTAGTTGTAAGATTAATTTTAGTTTAGTTAGTAAGTCAACAAACATATGTAGAGTTAATGTAACTGAGCTATGTAAATCATCAAGGAAAACAATAAATAAATAAATAAAAAAAATAAAATAAAAAATAAAGGAAACCCCACTAGCCGACGGTAGGTCGGCGCGAGATCTCGCCATTCATCGGGGTAGATCACCGCCATCTCCCGCAAAAAAAACATGCACTACACTAACGGAACTAATGACCAAAGCAGTTGACGCGCCCGGAAACACAAAAAAAATCAATCTTATGGCTCGGAAGTTAAGAGTGAAGAGTGATTGATTGAATATTGACTCCGAGCGTTTCAAGGTCGTCAGTCACGTAAGTTGTTATGTACACAAAAAGACACGTGTCAACGATAACAATTTATTGATCATTTTACAGAAGTGATTCAAATGCCAAAATTGCAAGACTGTCTTCTCGGCTGACGTCCCGTCTTGCTTTCCTCCGCCACGGTCCTGTTCCCGTGTGCGCTCCCCTGCCACGGTCCTGCTCCCGTGCTTTCCTCCTCCACGGTCCTGTTCCCGTGTGCGCTCCGGATCCAGACTCTCCGGGCCCGCGCCTCCACTAGGCCGGGCGTCACGCCGTCTCCATACGGCGTAGATAAAGTGGGGGGTAGGTTTACCGCCCTTGCCTCTCGCTGCTCCCGTGTGCTCTCCTCCGCCACGGTTCCGCTATCGCTGACTGGATGCAGACTGGCCTCTCGCTGCGAGGAGGCCCGCTAAATAGCCCCTTGGGGGCCGCGGCTCGCCGGCTGGGCCTGCCGCCGAGGATGGCGGCGAGTCTCCGTCTGCCCATTTTGGCGTGACGGCCCGCGCGCTTCCCGCCATTACGTGGCTCAGTGGCGGGACTTGTGAATGCGCGCGGGCGGTCACAACATAAATGTAGTGCATGTTTTATAGCGGGAGGTGAGGGTGATCTTCTCCCGCTGGATGGCAAGATTGACAAGATAGTATGGTCGACCTATCGGCTTGCGGGATTTTTCTTCCACAAGCGAAGCACCGTCCCAGCTCGGACAAACGTCCACCATCAAACGTCAAACGTCTACCACCATGTGCGAAAGTGCAGTGCATGCAAGTATAATAATGTGTAAGTAAAGGGTGAGGAAAAGGAGGAGGAAGGAAAGATCGCGGTGCGTGGACCATTTATGAAGGTATTGCTCCGTCATTCGCGTGGTGTTGATCGGAGCATGGAAAACTACCGATCAGAGCAGCCGCTTTTAGAATTCTCAGCCAGACAGCGACTGAACGTGACCTAGGTATCAAGCTAGGTCCCGGTCAGAGGGACAGCAGTGACATCAGTTGATGTCCTGAGCAGCTTCTCCGGATGGGAACATTCGAGTAAGACTAGTCTCCTTATTTTTTTTTTTTTTTTTTTTTTTAATTATGCTTTATTTAGAAGGTCGCATGAACTACTAGGTCATTAGCGACCACATTCAAAATACAGTATATACAGTGTACAACAGAGCATACAACAAAATTTAAAATTAAACCACAAATAAATAATTTGTCAATATAGGTAACTTTACATGAGGACAATTAACAATCATATTCAACAGCAACATAATATAAACAGAGAACATCACCAAAAAACATGTTGGGCATTACTATACATTATTTGATAATACAAAATTGTACAATATTGGTGTTTAACAGATTTTTAGTTTCTTACAGCTTATTGAATAGGTTAATTTCCTTTAAAAATTTAAAGACATTTTCAATGTGGTGTTTGTTGTTAAGGATTTCTAGGAGAGTGAGAGGTATTGCATATTTTTTGCGGATATCTTTGTAAATGGGACAGAACAATAATATGTGTGGTATAGAGAGGGCAGATTGACATTGGTCACAATTTTTTTGTATTTCTTTTGTTAGTAAATGCTGATGGGTGAGTTTGGAATGGCCAATTCTTAAGCGGGTGAGCACAGTTTGATATTTTCTCTTGTGAAGGTAAGGAAGGTGGTCATCGAAGATACTTTTCCTGATCTGATGTAGTAGGGTTGGTGATCTTGTCCATTCAGTATTCCAAACATCCTTATTTCTTTGATGAAGTTCTTTTTTGATGTCATTGTGGGAGACTGCATGCTCTTCCAAAGGTGAATTAATAGAGTCTTTAGCTGCTTCATCAACTAATATATTTCCGGCAATACCTCGGTGCGATGGTATCCAAATGAGAATTATTTCCTTATTGATGTGTAATAAGTCATAATATAAGTTAGCTATTTCATTTACTATAGGTTCCTGGTTTTCAGTATTACTTAAACTTACTAGCACACTTTTGGAATCTGTAAAAATAACAAATTTGTCTTCGGTTTGTTCTTGAATATATTTGAAGGCGAGAAGAATGGCGTATGCTTCGCAATAAAAAATAGAGCAATAATCATTTAGCCTTGATTGTAATAGTGTCTCTTTAATTTGTACTGCACAGCCAGCTCCGATCTCTTTACGGGAGCCATCGGTGAAGATGTGCGTATATCCAACGTATTTGTTATAGATTTCGTTGAAGTAGGCTTGGTAAATTAACGTATTAGTTACCTTTTTTGGAAGATCATTAAGGCTGATGTTGATATTTATTAGGGAAGGAATCCATGGAGGTCTTTTTTTAACCGTGGTAGTTCGAACAGTAGGAAATGTGAAGTGAATTTCTTCAAGATACTGGTTCAGGAGATAATAAACTGGTTTGGGAGCATACTTTTTCTCTGTATACTTTTCGTAATATTTTCTGGAGAAAACATTCTTATAAACAGGATTATTAGGAGTGGATGATATTTTACAGGCATAAGAAAAGCATAAGATATTTTACAGGCATATATAAGGCATATATACGTGGAAGATATTTTATATAGTGGAAGATATTTTACAGGCATATATAAGATATTTTACAGACATTTGATATTTTACAGGCATAAGAAAAGCTAGTCTCCTTATTTTTTTGATGTTTCTGAGTTTTACTGGTAGAAAGACAAATCTTACAACTTGACCCATCTATCCCTGGATCCGTTGTCAAGTTAAAGTAGTTTCAAGCAAAAGGGTCAAAAACTGCTTAGATGAATTTACCGACCTTTATGCTCAGGTGTGCCGAAGTAAGTTCTACCGTCACATACGTGTGCTCGACATGTGCGACCGGCGTCATCCATGCTGACAGGAGGAAGTTAGTTAATGAAAGGAACGGAAGCACAACTTAGAAACTTTGTGAGGGAAGGACGAAGTGTGCAAGGCCCAGTAACTTATTTATCTAAAAATATATTACAAGATACAACAATGCTGCAGCTGTGGCAAATCTGGAAATGTCGGAATTTGTTAGCATTTTAATCCTCGAAGTGATGGTAAGGAAGAAACCGAAGTGATTGATTTTATTCAGGATTTCTTCTTTTAGTACATCAGTTTTATTACACCAAGGATATGCAAAGTATACATTGTTTAACGTACTTTTTATTTGAAACTAAGTTTTTCTTTATAATAAATCTTAAAAAATATCTTACGCTTTAAAGAGCGTGAGTAACATTTAAGTCAAAATTCGTACATAAAAGTATTAAGTGTGAAGATGTGATGCAATAATTTATAAATTAGATTTTAAACTTGGGATAAAATTCTGAAAGACGTAGGAATCACATGGTGACCTGCCGCGACACAATGCAATTTATTTCAGTCTTGTCATTTGTGCATTAAAATGCAGACATCAGCGCCGATTGGGTGATAAGTATTGTATCGCAGAGGAACAATAAAAGAAAACTCATATTTTCTATTTTAGAATTTTTCATTGTTTTATTCGTTCAAGCTATTCAAATTTACCATACTTTTACACTTTGCTGTTAATATCTGCTCTAAGCATAATCTCCTAACACTATCTTTCAAACTTCATTTTCACAAAACCATTACGAGGTAAATTGTAACACATGATCGGACTATTCTTCCTCGTCCGAATCGTGTACCAATATTAAACACTCTCGAACACGCTCTTTACCATGTGTGCCTGCCTTTCCACCTATTTGCCCAACGTCGCATGTCGCAACCAGCTTGATGTCCCACAGGGTTCCCGCTTTGGCCACTGCTCACCCGCCAGCCAGCCACATTATCATTTACAAACGTCTATTTCAATAAGCGCGTTTGTATTTACTATGTAATTGGCAGTGCGTAAGTTATTGTGCCGTTAATTCGACGCGCGCGCACTCTGGCGGGCGCACGCACGCACTCACTCACGCACGTACGCGTGCGCCGTCGCGGACGTCATTTGTGGAGCGCCATCGGTCAAAGGCCGCGGCCCCCACCGCGGTTCTCGCTCCAGCCCCCTGTTGCCTCCTGTCGCTTCCAGCCGCCTCCTGCCCCCTGCCGTTCTTTGCTCCTTGCCGTCCCCATCTCCCTGCCGCCCCTGCTACTCTCTACCGCCCTCTACTAACCCCGATCGTTCCCGACCGTCGCCGCTGCTTTTGCCACCCCCTTCCCGCCTCTTGCCGATCCCTGTTGCCCCAGCTGCCGCCCCCTGGTTCCTGTCACCCTCTTACTCCTGACTCTACCGCTCATGCTCCTTGCCGCTCCCACCGCCCTTGCCACCTCTGCAGCCCCCTGCCGTCCCTGCCACTCATGCCGACCCCTGCCGCTCCGGCCGCAACGTTCGCTGTCGCTCCCCCCTGCCACGCTACACCCGGTCACATCACCACTGTCGCCATGGCGCCTTTTCCGCCCATCCGCCTCCAAGCACCCCCACCGACCTTGCCGCCCCCTGGCGCCGCCTGCTGTCCCCTGCTACACCTTGCCTCCCTAGCCTTCCCTATCACCCCAGCCGGCCCCGCAGCCCACACCACCTCTGCCGCCCCCACTGACCCCCACCCACTTCATCCACACCGCACACCTCCAACAGCGCTACTACAACCGCCCCCTGTCAACCCTTCTCGCATCCTAAAGTTAAATGCATCCCTGCCTCTCTGCTTCATTTGCCACCACAAGACACTCCTCTGCCCCACCTATCTTCGTCTCCGTCCTCCATCGCTTCTGCCGCACCGCCATCCACACCGCCCACATCACATCTTCCCAATCTCTCGCTCCTCACCCTCTCCCCCATCTCCCGACCCCCGCGCCGGTTCAAGCGGCCCGCTCCCACCCCTGCCGCTCGATCCCGCTTTCCTCCCCTTGGAGCCGTCGTCCGGTGTCAACCGCGCCCCGCCGATGCCGGCACCGCGGGCGCCGATATTTACGGTCAATTTAAGCGCGCGCCCATTGTGAAGGGCTGCTCGAGCGCAGCTGGGCTCGACGCGCGGACGCCGGACACGCGAGCGCGACCCCACCCCCGCCCCCGCCCCCGCCCGTGCTTGACCGCGCGCACCGGCCGGACTTGCGAGGGGAGATTCGGCAATGCGAGAGGGAACGACCTTTGCAGGCTTCCTCTCCACTTGCAGGAGGACGGAGATCCAATGGACTGTTGATAAGTGGCATATTCGATTGATTTTCGTCAAAAACATCTCTATGTTACGTGCAAGAGTTTTTTCTTGACCTCCAGAATCCCTACCCATACGCTGCTAATACACATAGTTGAACGACGAATAAAGTTACTAACAAAGCGTGGTTTATCACAGTGGAAAACTAGGAATGTTTGCTTCCGAGTAGTAGAAAATATATTTGCTTTGGTAAACGAAATACATCTTTGATTTTATAGTATTTGTAACAAAATAGCATATATCGTATGAGTAGTTATTCTGATTCGGGAAAGCAAAGTAGTACATTTTCTTATTTAATTAAATGTAAGTGCGCAAATTGAAATAAGGATAATTTTCCTTGTGTTTTAACAAATGAAACACGTTTGCGTTTCCTTTTTTCTCTGTTGAGTAGCTAATGAGAACACGAATAACTTGGTTTAATTTGGAGTTATGAATATATATTTTTATTTGTTATTAATGTGGGCAAGTTTTATAACTAAAAAAGTTATAATATCTAAAACATTTTCACAAATGTATGAACCATTTTGTTTTTTGTATGTAAAATCATTTATTGAATTTGTACAGGAATTTCACTTTTATTAAACTAATTTCTTATTAGAGGAATGATTTTTCATCACTGCAAATGATGAAATGGTACTCTGAAGTGTTTTCCAAATCGGAAACAATAGGAAAGATGATAGTGATGATAATGAATATGGGTCTTAAAGAAATTAAAATTGTGGAAATACCGAATGTGTTGAAAACATTGTGCGGAAGACTAAAGAAACAAAATCAGTGAGATAACAATTTTTCTCGTAATCAGTGCGATGAGTCGTTGAATCTAATGATTAGTTTTTAAAATTTGATAAAATGAGATTTCATAGCCGGAGAATAAAAATTGCTTATTGCTTTCTTTATGTGAAATGTTGATGGTAATGACTCCAACCGAATGAAACAAGTTACCGGTTATTCCTTGATTGCGTGATTGATTCGTGATTCCGAGCGTGTCAACTTCTAAGGTCATTAGTCCTGCAAGTATAGTGAATGTTTACTCGACAGGTATCGGTGATCCTTCTTCGCTAGATGAGGTGGGATCCGGCGCCTACCTACCGTGGATAGCTGTGTTTCCTCAACCAGGTATCTCCCACCAGTGAGACACCGCCCCAGCCCGGACAAGCTCTAAGCACCCGAGCGGTCTCCCAGCATGTGTTAGTAGTGCATGTTCGTGTGTGTGTAAGAGGTGAAGACAGGACAAGGAAAGCGAAGAGAAGATCGCGGACGGTCCGTGGCCCGTTTGTTAGGGTTCTCTTGCCCCATTCTCCTTGATCAGGAAAACCAAGGAAAATTCCTTGGCCTCAGAGCAACCGGCCACTAGAATTCTTGTCCAGTCAGCGGCTGTATTCACCTAGTATCGAAAATCTGCCACCGTCGGGAGTCGAATCTAGGTCCTCCCGGTCAGAGGGACTGCAATAAAATCAACGATGCCCTGAGCCACCTCTCCTGGTGTTCATTCATGGAAAGCAATTAAGTCTGTGTTTTGACGCATTCCTTTTCGTTTTAGTATTTGGAATGAACGAATTATGAAGAATAATTGAACCAATATGATCTGCAACGCAATATATCAACAGATGCGTGCATAATCATTCGATTGATTGGTTGATTGATTTTTTCGTGTTTCCTGGCCGTCAACTGTGTTGGTCATTAGTCCCGTTAGTGTAGAGCATGTTTTTTCTCGGCAGATGGTGGTGATCTTCCCCCGCCGGATGGCGAGATCCGGCGCCGACCTACCGTCGGCTAGAGGGGTTTTCCCTCTAACCAGGACTCTCCCACCAGCCGGGCACCGCCCCAGCCAGGACAAGCTCTAAGCTCACGGAATATGTGGTAGTGTAGTGCATGCTAGTGTAAGTGTCTGTGTATAAGGGGAGAGGATAGGACAAGGAAGAGGAAGGACAAATCGCGCGCGGTCCTTTGGTACTGCTCCGGCATTCACCTGGTGTTGATCAGAGAAACCACGGGAAACTACCGATCAGAGCAGCCGGCCGCTAGAATTCTCCTCCAGACAGTGTCTGAATTCGACCTAGCTGAAAAGATAGTGTCGAAAATCCTACCGTCAGGACTGGAACCTAGGACTTCCCGGTCAGAGGAGCTGCAGTGACATCACTGCAGTGACACCCGGTCAGAGGAGCTGCAGTTGATGCACTGAGCTACCGCTCCCAGTCATAATCGTTCGATAAACTCAGTAAAAACACCTATGATTCAGTAGACATAGATATGCATTTTGACTTCCATAGTAATACAGTTAATAATGTAACTTCCTTGGCAGAAGTAATGTGAGTTCTGGAGGAATAATAACTTTAATGAATGTAGTTAAATTCTGGATGTTTCCGAGCGAATATATCAATGTATTTATTTTGAAATAGCAATTTTAATTTTAAATATAAGAATCATCCGAAACATGCTTAGAATATATTAAAACTGTTCACATAATTACATTAAGATTTATTTTGTTGACGTGTTTTGAACGTATTTTAATTCTCTGACAATTGTTTCCATAGTACGACCCCAGAAGTTAAATAATTAAAAAATAAAATATTAAATAAAAAATTAATAACCACCCGGCTCGTTATGAAATAGCTACAGCATTAGGAGTCATTAAAACGGCTTCTGGTAGTACTATTTCACCGCTTTCGTTGCGCAATATTCAGTTTGAGTGAATTTGATACTAGATAGTAAATCATAGAAATACAATTTGCAGACTTGAGTCACACCAGTTAGGCTTCACTTATTGATTTAGATTGGGAGATCATTTTTCTGTAGTGGCTTAAAAAAAATTAAAATAACAAATGATTTATATTCTGTTTTTTTTTACATTTATGTTAATTGTTCAAGAGATTTTTAAGTATCCAAAAAGCATTTGCATTATATGAAATTTTGAAAAAAAAATTAGAAATAATGACATTAAATTGTGTTGTATTTTCATTATAATAAATTATTATTAACAGTTTGATTTCGTTCCGTAATTTTTCGCAGGTTACCTGTATTTCTAGACATAATAGATCCATTCATCTCCTCCTAAAAAGCTATAAGGTCTTGTTGAGTATTTGCATTTTGCGGCGTTTAAAATGTTACTAAAAGAATTGAGAACTTTTGTTTTTGTTTAATGGACTACAAAGCACTTTTATTTTATGCTGAATAAATCTCTCCATTTATTTTCCCTCACTCTCTCCTCCCTCGTTTTTTTTCATTTACTCGCAACTAACTCATTCCGATGCATAATTCCTTGCGCCAGTTAGTTTTATGCGCTCTGCCACGGATATGGCGCCGCTCCGCAGTGTACACTCATCACCCGCGCGGTGAGGCTTCGGGCGAAACGAGTCTTCCTCCGCCACCGCCGCCGCTCCACCCATGCTGCAGTCACCTCCATCTAAGCCGCCTACTTTTGCTGAAGACTCTGCCATCACCACCTGCCATAACCGCCGCCGTATCACCCCTGTCTTTGGCGACTGCTTGAAATCCACCCTCGCGGACTTTTCCCCCTCGTCACCTCCGCGATCACTGCTCCTGTCATCCGTCTGCCTCCGGTGCCTCCCTTTCGCGACCAGTGACTCCATTACACTTGCTGCTCTAGCACCCCGCCTCCTTAAACGTTTTCACCCAATTTTCTCGATACCATCCGTCACCATTACTACCATTCGTAGTCGGCTCAATCTTCCCCGTCCCCCCCAGGTTTCTTCACAGGTTTACCCTGCCCCGTTTCGTACATCTCGCCTCTTTTTCCGCCCTCTCTTCTCTCCGTCCTCTCCGCCCTCTCCGCCCTCGTCGCCATCGCCGTCTCGCTGCCCTTGCCGACCCGATGCCCTCGCCGCCCTCGCCGCCCTCGCCGCCCTCGCCGCCCTCGCCGCCCTCGCCGCCCTCGCCGCCCTCGCCGCCCTCGCCGCCCTCGCCGCCCTCGCCGCCCTCGCCGCCCTCGCCGCCCTCGCCGCCCTCGCCGCCCTCGCCGCCCTCGCCGCCCTCGCCGCCCTCGCCGCCCTCGCCGCCCTCGCCGCCCTCGCCGCCCTCGCCGCCCTCGCCGCCCTCGCCGCCCTCGCCGCCCTCGCCGCCCTCGCCGCCCTCGCCGCCCTCGCCGCCTGCCCTCGCCGCCCTCGCCGCCCTCGCCGCCCTCGCCGCCCTCGCCGCCCTCGCCGCCCTCGCCGCCCTCGCCGCCCTCGCCGCCCTCGCCGCCCTCGCCGCCCTCGCCGCCTCGCCGCCCTCGCCGCCCTCGCCGCCCTCGCCGCCCCGCCGCCCTCGCCGCCCTCGCCGCCCTCGCCGCCCTCGCCGCCCTCGCCGCCCTCGCCGCCCTCGCCGCCCTCGCCGCCCTCGCCGCCCTCGCCGCCCTCGCCGCAAACGCCTCTTTGTCGCCACGCCGCCCGACAATCCTCCCGCCTGGCCTTCCTCGCCTCCATCTCCTCCTTCATCACCTACTCCAGACCACGGCCTCCTCCTCCTCCGCTGCCTCAATCCCACCCCGACCGCCGCTTGCGCGGACGTTGCGCTGGTAATTTCTGTAGGCAACGACGCCCGACGAGAGCCCGGGGCGCTGAGGCGCGGCGCCGCGCCCTGGGGATGAACTACGCTGCTGAGTGTTCGGCGGCGCGCTCGTAACACTTGACGTCGCTCGCGCGCTAGTAAAGCAAGCCGGCTACCGGCACGGCGGCGCGGCACGCCCGTTCATTCACGCAGACGCCCCCGCTACTGCTGGGTTTCATTCAGATGAGCATTTTTAACTAAAAAAAGTAAGTTTTATATTATTGATACGCTACATCTCGTTATGTCGAAACTCATAAAACTGAGTTGTGTCCGACATTTCGGGACTCGTCTGGAAATTGCAACTTATTTTACTTTTGTACCAGAATGGAAAAACCTGCCCGATTGTGGAATATGTGGTCTGCTGTTGTTATTGTTGATATTGTTACTAATATTATTATTATTATTACTATTATTACTAAATTATTTGCGTTTAACTTTATATTTAGGTTTCTTTGTTTATATTTCTTAACGGGAACAATCCTACGGCAAATGTTAGATAGATAGATATTTATTATTCTGTAGGTAGGTATATACAACCTGGTGGCAGAACTCTGCAATTTACATATTACTAATATTGGCTTTAAATTATTTAACAATGTAACTTTAAATTATTTAAAGACATAATAATAATAATAATAATAATAATAATAATAATAATAATAATAATAATAATAATATGCTAACAATAAAGCATTAACTACATTTTATGGTTGACCTGCACAGTTATTTGAAACTATTAAATACAAGATTACACGACTTTTTAATTACACTTCACTTCACTTCACTTTCACTTCACTTCACTTCACTTCACTTCACAACATTTGAAATTCACTTCTCATTCTACTTCTATACTGCACTACACTGCACAACACTTCACCACCCTTCAATACAATACTACTTTGAATGTAATTATATATTTAGAACAGGAACGCATTTAATAGCAATTAACACAATAATAATAGCGATAAGAATATCAATAATAATCAAATAATAACGTAACTTTAAATTATTATTGAAAGTTCCGTTATAAATAATCCAACTTACTAAATTAATTAAGTTTACAAATACCATTAGTTAATTTATTTTTAAATCTTTGAACACCTAGAGGAAAGGGTACCATTTTACTTGAAATATAAAAACTGTTCTAAATTTTAGACATATTGAAACATGTCTTTAAAAATATAAAACTCAAAATATGTTGCAGCAATAATGGGTTTGCAGAATCTCACGTCATATTATATTGTTTTTCATATATTCTAATTTTTTCATCTATAATATGCCTATATAAAATCTGTATGTCTAGTTATAATAATAATAATAATAATAATAATAATAATAATAATAATAATAATAATAATAATAATAATAATATTAGGGAGAAAGGTTATTCCAGTCTTGATTTATCTTTTCAAAAATAATAATTTCTGTCATGTATGGATTTTTGGATGACTAAATGCCCAGAAATGCCTTTATCCTAAATAGAATGAAAATTTAAAGATGCGAGGAATTGACGCACGTGCATATCAGTGGTAAATGTTATTTAATTCTTTCTGGTGGAAAAGTGTCTATTCATTGGGTTTTCTTGATCTTCGTCCACCATATCTTGAGTTTTATATTCTTAAAGATAAGTTTCAATATGTCTAAAATTTGGAACAGTGTTTATATTTCAAGTAAAATGTTAAATTTCTATTATAATATGTCAGTAATCAAAAGAAAATTATATTGTAGAATGTGATACAGATATTTGATCAATTTCTATGAGAAAGTGCGTATGTCTTTCTTTTATTCACCTTCGTAGATTGCATCATCAGTTTCCTGTTCTTTGATAGACGAAACTTAAGTAGACCGCAATGTTAAATTTCTATTCTAAAATGTCGGAAATCAAAGAAAATTGTTTTGTAGAGATCATAATTTGCAATTTGCTATTGTTATATTAAGAAGAATCTGTACCACTTTTTAAAATTACATTTTTATGAATTATGTTCTGGGGAGTAATAATTTCCATGAACTACAACTATTTGCTTACAAATAACAATTTCCGTCGATGAATTCGGGAATATGCTGCACCACGAAGGAATTTGGGTCGGCGCCAGCACATGCCGATGAGAAACTACTCTGCTATAGAGACGAGCGGGGCCACTCTTGACATGTGACATGACACTGTGCGCAACATCACACGACCCGTCGTAACACTTCGCCACCGCTCCCGCCCACATGTTCCCCTGCTGTGGATCACTCCGGCCGCAACGTCAGCTCGTCTCTTCTCTCGCAACTATGTGCCCTCACTCACCGTACATGTTGCCTACCTCTCACCCAGTCACCCAGATTCCTCACCCGCCCATTCGCATCCCGTCGCTTTCCATCCCGTTCCTATTGTCATCTCATCCTTCTTCCATTCTCTGTATTGGAGAGTATTTTCACTACACCGCCTTTGAATCTACAGTCAACTCCGCTTAGAGTGAACTAATGGGGACTAACATGTATGGTTCACTATATCAGAGGTTTCTTCACAATAATTGATTTTATTAACATAGAGATACAGCAAAATTCATTAACAACACTATCTGAAAGTTCAACATATTAATTTGTCCTTAAAAAATCCTATTCGCCTAATAAAATACGAAATCCGATTAATTTCCAGGCTTCATTTTACTAACTGAAACTTTCAACATATTAATTTGTTCTTAAAAAATCCTATTCGCCTAATAAAATACGAAATCCGATTGATTTCCAGGATTCATTTTCTACGTTCACTATAGCCGAGGTTCAGGTTCTTTTGTTTATTTGTAATGAAAGTGAAACGCGACCAGTGACATCAGTTCGCTATAACCGAGGGTTCACTATAACCGAGTTGACTATAACCGGAGTCGCCTAGCAATGGGAATCCGTTTTTGAGGCTCTGCTTACGCGGGGATTCCTGTGTTACGTTACAGTTACAAATGAAAACGTTACTCCATCCAAAATAGCGAGCGTAATCTCGTAACGCGTTGTGCACGATACAAGTTTCACGATCTGAATTCCAACTTGCGGCAGTACAAACTGCTAACTTTGTATTATCATTCTTTCTCTCTTTGTATATCACAGAAGTTGTGTGTAACAACAAAATAATGGGAATCCAGAGGATACGGCGTTATTCGAAGTTAGAGTTAGCAGTACAATTTACCATCACAGTCCAGGACTTCTTCCATTCAAAACGAAATGTGTAAAAAGTCATTTTACACTTTACATGATACAGGGCACATGGTAACCTCATCACGTTTTACTTTACCTCTGAAAAAAAAACTTCCTATTAACCTTTTCTAATTTTTGCTCTCCCACAGCTTCACCCTAGCGCTCGCCTGATCCCATATTCTGAACATTTCTAATCTACGCATTCCCATTCCCGTTTTCCCATATCTTTTGTTCGCTCTTCTACTCTGCAATCATTGTTCTCATTCTCAACTATTCCCGCTTTCACCCTCTTGTGTTCTCACTCTTCTACGTAGCTTCAATGTAGCCCATTTTCATCCTTGCTCTCATCCCCGGTATCATAATCATTTTTACTTTCTTCCAATTCTGCCTTCATTTCATCATCGCCAATCCATTCTTTCACTCTTTTCCATCTATTTTTTCACTTATTTCTATCACTTCCACCGTCTTTTCCCATCGCCCCTTATTACGCTTTCTTCCATTTTGTTTTTGTTAACTTTCCTATTCCATAACCTCTCATACTTACTATCATCAACTTTAAGCCAACCTATATCAATCCTACGTCCTCTCCTCCGCTCCACCCCGCCATTCCTAAGAGCATTCCCCGCCATGGCACAGGGCATCAATTGACGTCACAGCAGTGGGTTTGATATAGAGGTCCTAGGGTTCGAGTCCCGATGGTAGTAAGATTTTCGACACCAGCCACATAACTAGATCGAGTTCAGCCGCTATCTGGAGGAGAATCCTGGCGACCGGATGCTCTGATCGGCAGTTATACGTGTTTTCTTCAATCAACACCAGGCGAATGGCGAAGCAGCGTCCTAAGATTTGGGCCACGAACCGCGCGCGATCTCTCCATCCTCTTCCATTTTCTCTCTTCACCCCTTACTTATACACACTGACACTTACATGCACTACACTATCACACACGTCAGGAGACCGGTTGGGAGCTTAGAACTTGTCCCCCAGGAACGATGCTCTGCTGGTGGGAGAAAACCCCAGTATGGATCGGAGTCGGATCTCGCCACCCATCGTGAAATGATCACCGCCGTCTCCCGCGATAAAACATGAACTATACTTACGGGACTTGATCTTAGCTGTTGACGGACCTTAATGACCTTAGCAGTTGACGTTCCCGGTAACCTTATTTTGTGTGTTATTTTTGTATATTATTTTGTATGTTATTTTTGTATATTATTTTGTATGTTCACAAAAACTTATATTGTAAATTTAAAAAAATAAGAATATTGTTAAGAAACACGCCACACACAAAAATACTATGTAGAAGTTGACAAATAATAAATTATAAACTCAGTACTCCTAACCATCACAACTGGTTATCGATGGTTAGTAATTCCAAGAAATAACAATGTACATTATCTCTGTAAAACAAGTTAGGAACAAATATAATAATAATAATAATAATAATAATAATAATAATAATAATAATAATAATAATAATAATAATAATAATAATAATAATAATTTTCTTTTTGCTCACTAATAAGCCATCTTGAGCCACGCATGACATGCACTTGCATGTGCTCAGTATCATTTTATCACGTTGCAAATCTTGCATACAACTAATGAGAGGGATTATTATTATTATTATTATTATTATTATTATTATTATTATTATTATTATTACTCAATCAAACGTTCTCGCAATTCCATCCCTTCGAATGAACCCTTCCATTCACCCAAACGCCATTCCTCACCAAATGCGTCCTCCTGCGACTGTCACCTCCTGACCTCACGGCCACCTCTTCTTCCCCAGCGCCAGATGCCAGCGCGCCCCGCCCCTCCGACGCTCGGTGCCCGCCGCGGCGGGCGCGTCGCGCTGCTGGAGTCGTCGCCGTCGCCGCCCGTGCCCGCCCCTCGCCAGCGCAGTAAACCCGCGCGGAATTGTCGCGCGTAAAAGTTGTTTGCGTCCATCAGTCTCCCCTCGCGCCGGCTCCCGCAGCTGCGTGCGGCCAGTCGCTCCACCCCCGTGGCCCGCTCGGCTCTCCGGTCCGTCACTGGTCTTGATTTCCTTTGCTATGCACGCTGCGCGGAGAGAATTTGGACATGTCTTGTCGTTCCTTGTTGTGTTGGGGTGTATCCGTGAATGAAGGCATTTGGAGCAATCCGTGGGGTAAAGATCAGACCTCAATTTTGTGAAAATATTTCAGACGTGCCAACTTGACCGTACACGAATGCAACAAGTATTTTTCGTAATAAAATGGGTCTTAAGTCATGCTAAATACTGTTTTCGAACTATTTTTGTGTATCTTACGGGTTACATAATGGGAGGTTTCTCAAACAATAAAATTTTACGTTTTATTATTATTATTATTATTATTATTATTATTATTATTATTATTATTATTATTATTATTATTATTATTATTATTACATTCAATCCACTATGAGATGTTCGCCTCTTTTCCGCAGGCATGAGTTGCATGCATAAACCTTTCAATATAAGCAATCCATATTGATTTTCAAAGAGCTTGCAACTGCATTACGGACGCAAAGATGGTTTCACTTTAGAAGAAACAATCAAAATAAAGAATAATATTAACAATCCTAAGAATACATAAAGAAGTATGTTACTCAAAATTAGCGCATAATAATTTTAAAATTTAATCGACTCAAAATGCTAAAAAGGAGTTAAAATAATTCCACCTAACATCGTATGTTCTTTACATTGCACAATAATTTAATTTCTATTTAAACCAAGTAACTACAAATTTTTAAAGTATCGCTAGAATTTGATACTAATTATTATACTTACTTTGCCGTGTGGCTACACAACTGTTGTAAAATTGTACCATCTTACGAATATTCTTACGTGTATTAGTTATCATCATGTTATTTGCCTCACACGAGGCAATATGACACTTATCTTTAAATTTGTTTGGTTAGGTTAGTTGAGCAGTATTACGACATAAATGAAAACTATAATTTAATGTCTATTTGACACCAACTCCAGATCAGATGAACTTGCAAATAAATGTTCAAATTATAAACATTGCCATTTGAATATATAATATTAGGCCTTCTAATGGATGAAACCTTAGGAATTTTCTTGGTTTAAAACGGAAAGTACATGATTACCCAATGAAATAAAAACAGATAATGTGGTAGGTGAAATATTTTAATTCTTTTAGTGTTACTGTGAAGTAACTTCAGTTATAAAAAGCCTATTAAAGAACCGTTGATAAGTCTGCCCGCTATGGGGAATTCACAAATATTTGTACGCTATTTGGGGTGAGGGGGTTGCATAATTCGGACTAAATTGTATGAAGAGAATGAAAGAGTATCATTGAAGGTGTTCACATCACAATAATATCTCAACTTTGAAGACATATTGGTAGAAAGAGACAAAAAGTGTCCAAAAAAACACGTTTCATAGAGAAAAAAGTATAGTATTTTAATTGTTTTCT
>BLKR01007080.1:0-44305 GCA_011170035.1 Teleogryllus occipitalis | reverse complement strand
ATGTATTTGCAACGGTAAATCAACGAACAGATTTGATGTTTCTATATTGCTAACAGCATAGAAACTCACCCTAAGCTCTACTACCACTACAAGCAAAAGGAAAGCTCAACAAAACGTGGGAATAGTGAAGCTACATTTACGTCCAGAAGCAAATCAAGGGACTATCTCAGAATTTGCTCAAAGGATCAGGGAAATTGGACAAAAACCCTGATTTGTAAGCAAGTGAGTAATAACACTGAAGGTTAAATTGGTTTGATATAAATTCAGGTTTCTTAAATACAAATATCCCCTCCCAAGAGACACACTTCTTTACAGAAATAGATAAGAATATAATAAGATAGAATTCTAGTAATCACACTTCTCACTTAGCTCGGTTTCGTGAATCTGTTGTTAATCGCTGAGTTCTCATGTAGGTGTTCGAACAATTTAAAAATAAAATATTACAATTAAATTTAAGAATTAAAAATTAAATATACCTCTTACCTAAATTACTGTAATTGTATTATTGAAAACAGTACTATCACAAACACGTCATACACAGTTTTAACTGTTTTTTGACGTTAAATAAATAAATAATGATAAATAAAATTCTACGAGAAAATCAGTTTTAGAATAGATAGCTCAGAAGTGTTGTAATCTAATAACAGCCTCTTGCACCATTCCACGCGACGTACTTGCATGCAAAGGTACCGAGGACGATGCAAGTGATAGGTAAAAATTGAGCATCTTTATTGATCATTTTCTTTGGTGAACTCAGATTTGTATTTTCTTGGGCAACTATTAATTCTAATTTGTCAGTTATATTAGCATGCTAGTGGAAGAAAATATCACTCGGAAGAGCGATCTGTTTTTCATGTACCCGAATAATTTTAAATTTTCTTCGTAGAGAAGACCGAATATGTAAAATTTGTATTCAAGAATCATCATTAGCTTAGAAGTAACATATAACTTCCATGTGGGCATTTTTGCAAAAATACTACGATACCAGATCATTTTAAAGACTTGCAGTTCCGTGGAATTTAATATGCAACAGTTTTAAATATTTCCTTAATGAAATAATCGACAAAGGTTTCATTTTATTTATGCATTTAGGAAATTGTGATGCATTTCTGACAACCAGTATTTATTACGTTGATTTGATGATTTTTTAGGTAAACTTAAATAAATGAGAACTTTGAACATTTATCGTTAGACTTTTTCTTTGGGGACATTAAGAGTTTAACTAAAGAGCAAATTCGGTGTTAGTTTTGGTGAGAAAGACAATAAATGCAGACGGCTAGAATGCTACTCCAGCGAATTTAATATACTGCAACATCCTTCGTTTTTTATAGTAATAAAATATTCGACAAACATTTATCTTTCAAAGGATTGAGTCCATGAAATGTGTCTCTCTTTTTACTCTGAGATTCAGCCAGCGGAATACGGAATGAAGGAAGAACTCGTTTTTCTTCTGCCAAGATTTATTTCGCGCCGCCCAGGTGAGGAGGCGGGGACGGCTGAGGCGAGGAAGGAAGAGGAGGACCTGCACGGATGTTGGAGGGAAAGGGAAACTTGGAGTGGAGTCACGAAAGCGCTCGAGCACCAAAGGAAGGATAGCACGAAAGGGAGAAAAGTAGCGGTGTAGCATGGAAGCAACTCTCCGAGAAACGAAATTAGGGCACGCGAGAATCAAAGCATTTCCCTGTTAAGAGAGGAGAGAAGTAAAGTGTACAAGAAAAGCAAACAGAACTATCAGTAAGGATCAGGAGTGAATGAGATCGAGAGGGGGATGTCGAGGAGACAAGCAGTCGAGGAGGAGACGAGCAAGGGAGGAACGGGTGGAGAGGACGTGAGAGCGGAAAGGAGAGATGTGAGTGAACAAACGACTTCGGGAAGGGGGTGGGGACGGGTTTTGGGCGAGGAAAGAGGAGAGGAGAAATAATGTCGAGGAGACAACGACTGGTTTTCGAGTCCCGACGGCAGAATTTTCGACACTAGCTAGAGAGCTGGGTCGAGTTCAGCGGCTGTTTGGAGGAGAATAATAGTGGCCAGCTGCTCTGATCGGTTGTTTCCCGTGGTTTCTCCTATCAACACCATGCGAATGCTGAAGAAGTACTAATCATAATCAGTCGAGGAAAGGAACAGTAAAGAAGGATAGAAGTGATGAGGTGGGACGATGAGGTGGGACGAGGATGAGGTGGGACGAGTGATGAGGTGACGAGTGATGAGGTGGGACGAGGAGGTGGGACGAGTGATGAGGTGGACGAGGATGAGGTGGGACGAGTGATGAGGTGGGACGATGTGATGAGGTGGGACGATTGATGAGGTGGGACGAGTGATGAGGTGGGACGAGTGATGAGGTGGGACGAGTGATGAGGGGGACGATTAGTGAAGGGACGATTAGTGGGGATGACGAAGGGGTACGGGTTGTTAGAGGTAGGTGAGGGGGACGAGTCGTGAGGGGGACGAGTCGTGGGGACGAGTCGAGGGGGACGAGCCGAGGGGGACGAGTCGTGAGGGGGATGAGTCGTGAGGGGGGCGAGTGGTGAGGGTGGACGAGTGGTGAGGGTGGACGAGTGGTGAGGGTGGACGAGTGGTGAGGGTGGACGAGTGGTGAGGGTGGACGAGTGGTGAGGGTGGACGAGTGGTGAGGGTGGACGAGTGGTAGCGGGGACGAGTGGTAGCGGGGACGAGTGGTGAGAGAGAACGATTGGTGAAGGGGACGGTTGAGAAAGCGTGTGGTGAGTGGGGACGCATGTTAAGGAGAAAGAGTAATGGGATTAAGAGTGGGGAGGAGAGACGAATGATAAGAGGAAGTGAGTGGTGAGAGAAAAATGAGTGAGAAGGCGTCGACGAATGAGAGGAGGGGGAGGAGTGGAGGTGGGAACCTAACAGACTTTGTTGAGAGGGAGATTAATCAGACGAGAATCGTCGAGTGGCTAATACGGATCAAAATAGCAGAAATAACAAGGTGGGGACAACGCAACATGAGCTGTGGGGAAAGGGATGTATGAATGGAGCATATCGTGAATGTGAAAAGGCTGAGTTGAGACAATGACCGAGCGCGGCAATACCAACGCGAGTGGGCGATACAATGCGCAGAGAAGAGGCGTGCAATGCAGGAAAGGGCCGCGGCGAAGAGGTTTCGTCTGCAGCTGAGAGGATCGAGCCAGCGAGCGAGATGCGAGAGAGAGGGTGGGGCACTGGAGCCTGGAAGAGTAGTCGGCCGCACTTTAAACCTTGTCGCAGTTTGTGAGTTACAGCCGGGATTCTGTGGGCGTTTCCACACAGTTCCAGTTCTACGAATGGTACCACTGCGCCCGGAGCCGCGTCATTTTTGTCATCGTAAGGGTTTCATAAATGAGTAATGTGCAACTATTAAGTACTAATTTATGTGAAATTGACGTAATATTTTCTGTAATTTCAGAGGTCATAATAGTTTAAAAACTAAAAAAATAAAATGTTCTTACATCTCTTTGGGAATGATTTTACTAGATTCAATATAGTTCTTCGCTACTTTCAGCTCGGAATCACATTTTCAATTTCTGAAAATTGTTTCCGGATTCACAGGATGGAACAACGAGATCAGGAAGTTCTAGTTTTATTCAGAATTGTTCAAAGAATGTATCTAAATCTCTATGGTTTCTGTGACCAATATGAATAATTAGAATTCCAATGAGGAAAGAACATAACTCCTGTCCTTTCAGTTTTGTGGAATATGTTTTGATACGTATTAATAGTGATGGTTGTGTTGATAAAACAGTGCTTAGAGAATTAATTTCTATTTTACGCCAAAAACGAAACTCCAAAATACACATGATATTCACATCAGAACGACTTCCAACTGCGCCCCCTCGTACACGGTTCAACAATTACAGGTGACAAACGAGCAACGGCAGCTGCAAATGCCAGGGCGCATTCCCCGGCTCATAATTAACATCTGAACTCTGTTAATTGGTCATTCCTTCGCGCTCCGCCAGAGACGCATGTTCGCCGAAAATGGCGGTTCCCATAGCGCTTCGGTTGGCCGCAACGTCAGCCGCGCTTCGCAACGCGTGCAATCCGCGCAATGACAGCGGTTCACCTCACTGGCGCGCCCACCGGAGTGAGTGGTACTCTAGAGACGTATGTGGTGGAGGTGTGTGATTGTGTTTTGGATTGGAAGTAACACGTTGGGATGGAGACATAACGCGTTGTGCTTACACCAGCCATTTTAAACTACACTGTATAAATACATTGTGTCATTGAATGATACTTATCAGTAAGGGGCGGATTTTGATGAGCTAAAACATCGCCAAAAGTTAATTGCTCTTAAAATGGTTTTGAAATACCCGAAAAGCAAAGAAAAATGACGTGAAAAATGTGATCAAAATCTGTTCATACGAACAACTTAAGCTGTTGGATATGGTACTGTTGTAATCGAGGCTTCTTGTATTTGTTCAAGTGAACTTAGTGTTCAAACTTTTGGTTTGGATTGTTCTTTGCCAGAAAATCTTTATCTTTAGTAATCCCGAAATTGGCTGAACGGCCAACAAATTATCACAGGTGTCACAGGAACCGTAGATTACATACAATGGCTGACATTACATCTTCTGAGAAGAAATTGAATAGAATACCAGATATAGGTACTGACGAATTCTGTGGAGAACATTTGTTTTATCTCGTAAAAATTATTTGAAGCAAGTACTATTAAAATGACATTAGAATCGATTAAATTAGAGAAAAATGCATTAAAAATTAAGGGAAAAGTTAAAAAGTGACTTGTTATCCGAAATTGATAGAAACATGCAAAAAAAATGTAAAAATTGATCATTTCCTTTTGTAGTAACATAAAATAAATTTCTATACTAAACATCATTGTTCAAAAGTGAAAAGAAAAAAAATTACATTTCATTAAAATCCGACCACTACTTATAAGCAAAATTCGTGGTACGTTCCATTAGTTTCTGCCCTCACTAACTTCTAATTTTGATAGAAAAAAAAGTAACTTTTCCACTTAATCATCCTTGACTACAACCCACTTTTCGCTCTGTATATTAACATTTCTAGGCTCTTGAAAAAATACTCCGAAGTTTTGTTCGAAAAATGGTCAAAAGCTGCTTCTTACACCTCACACTCATCTGAAACTTTTCTTTCCCGAAGAATTCTCTTCAGTTTTAATAAATGGTAGAGGTCACTGGTTGCCCAATCTGGTCTGTTGTGTGAATGGTGCAACTCCATGAAACCGAAGTCCTTTACAACATTCGTTGCGATCTGAGTAGTACATACCGGTGTGTAGTTGTGAATCATCTAAACACCATAAGATTTCACGCATCTCGTCGGACTCGAGTACCTCTCTCCACAAAACTTGAGTGACATGTCGGCGGCAAACTTACATCATTACGACAATTAAAGATAACTGCTTAGAAGGTTGATGAGCGACATTTTGGTCTGACCGGAAACTTATGGAACCACCTACGTTGTTGCTTACTGAACCTTTGATTTTACAATAAATTGAACGTCGATGCTTCACTTACCTGCTGATTAACTGTTTTCAAATTCCAAAATTCTTTGTACATTCCGTATATTTTGTTTCAATGTTTGTATCTACAAAAAATCAGGTGTTTTTCTTATCACTCATCGTAAAATAGTGGCTATAAGAGACTAAAAGTGTTAGTCTATTTTAATCCAAGAAACAAGGCATTATTTCTTACACATAATTTGACAGTAGATGCAAGTTGTTCTATCTCACCTTTTTAACCTGCTTAAGCAAAGTGAGTAAAGTATTTTAAGGATTTAGTGATACCTTCTGACAAATAGAAATTTTCTTTTGGGCAAAGAATAATTTTATAGCCAACTAGTATTAAAATTATTATAAATATCATCTGAAATATTTGAAAAATACTTTCTTGAAGTTAATTCTATCTGCTGCGGAGCTATTTTCGAGAATCCTGCTATCGAATAAAGATTGATTCTTGACGCTTGATACGTCATAGGATGCTGCCTCAAATTGTATCACCTTTTGTCTTATTTCTCAGTGAGGATTGTAGGAAAGAAAGCTAAGTAAATTACTATTGGAAATTTTGGACTCTATTTATTTACTTTCTCGCTTTACCAAGTTTTTAAATTTTATACCAATGTGTGGAAATACTCTCTATGTATAGAACAATTTGAAGCAAAGAGAAATACTAAATGTACAAGACATATGAATGTAAAATATTATTTTAGAGTATGAGAGCTCGTTATGAAAGACTCTTTATACGATGCGATTATGGTCAATGTCAGAATTACAGACGTAAACATATCTGTAATTGCAAGAATATATCTTCGTCATTTCTGTCAATGAGTCTCTTCCAGACGAATGAAGTAGTCAAGTTGTTGAAATGTACACCCTAATAATATCCTAATGTTCATGCCCTCATCTGTTCCAAAAAACAGAAAAGAAGTGGAAAGCAGGTCTCTAAAGAAAGAGAATTTCAACAAGACGTGATGCATTGCATTTTGACTTTCAAACTGTGAAGGTATTTGGTAAAAAATGCATGCTAACTGCAACCCGCAACACTCTATAGCATTGTCAAAATCTAAATAGTTAAATAACTTCTAAATGAAACGTTTTAAGGGCTTAAAACGTAGAATTGTCAGGCAAAGGCCTAGAAACATTCCTCATATCGTAATCTACAGGGTGAGAGCTTCTCGGACATTCTATTACATTTTGCTGGTCGAGCGCTTCTCGATACTACTCCACCTGTTCATAGACGTGCAGAATCTGCAACTGTATGTGAAGTGAAACTAATTACTTGATATTCTGGTCAATTATTTTGCACGGGTGTACCTATCAGTACGGTAAAAAGTTAAATAATATTCCGAAAAGTAAGGTTTCGCATGGACAACTTTACGTAGCTTTCTCGTGAGTAAAAAGGTTTTGAAATATTTGTGACTAACAAGAAAACCTAAAAGCTAATTGTCAAGAAAGATTGTATAATTATTTCAAATGTTGTTTGTAAGAAAGTGTTGTGAATTGTTCCAAGAAAATGTCTATAATACTGAATAATCCTGTATTCAAAATTAGTTTCAAACATCAGTTTCATTGTTCTTCATTTTTATTTTAAATTGTATAAGTGCATTGGAAGTTACCTTTTTAAATTGTTTAAGCAAATAAACACGTTTCGTTAAATACTTTCCCTTTCAATACGGAAAAGGCAAGATATGAAATAGTATGGAATTTAACATGCGAAAATTCTCGCGCGGGTATCCTCTCCCATGACACACACACTTACACTAACATGCACTACACTACCACATATTCCGGGAGACCGGTCGGGAGCTTAGAACTTGTCCCGGGTGGGGCGCTGGCCCGCTGGTGGGGGAGTCCTGGTTAGGGGGAAACCCCACAGACCGACGGTAGGTCGGCGCCGGATCTCGCCATCCAGCGGAGGAAGATGACCGCCATCTCCCGATGAAAAAACATGCACTACACTTACGGGAATAATTATCTAAGCTGTTGACGCGCCTAGAATCACTAACCAACCAAACCAAACCGTGTTATCGGGCATTTTCCAGGCAAGTACCCTTCTTGAGGTGGAGTCTTGGAAGAGTAATACGAAGGGCCGAATTCCTTGACAGTGAGCAATGATTCCTCACATGGTTCACTGACACTGCGCGTGAGTGGTTCCGGCCGGCGTCAAGCGCCTGAGACGCGGAAGCCAACACTGCGCCGACAGCCAATGACAAACGGCGGGCCACTGTAATTGCGCGGCTCTCGAAAGACGCGCTGTGACGCCTAGGAAACCTTCACGCGCTAGGCGGCGTTGTCAGCTCACGAGGAGACGGGAATTGTTTTTGAAGAAGATGCTTTGGGATATTAACATGCAGAGGAGAGTCTAGTACTTGGGAAATACGGAAAATAAAAACGTGTCTCATTGACGTCATTCTACTTTCTGATTACTATTAATATTTGTGGGCTCATGCAAGTCTCAGAAGGGGGATTTGGGAAGTGAAAAAGTCTACTAGGTCAGTATATCGAAGATCGGGGGACATGTGGGAGTGTTTCGTGGGAAATGTTCGTAATTTTTTTCAATTGTTTTAGCGTGAAACTTGATGAGCAAAAATCCTCCACCATTACGATTACAGTAACTTTAACTACGAAAGTGGCTAAAAAATTGTAAATCACAGTTGCAGATGCAGGAAGAAACGAAGAAAATATATTTTACTGCAATAAATAAGACATTTTAAGGATACAATTCCAAGATTAAAATTATGGAGCGTCTCAATTCCAGATTTTTGTTATATTTAGGGAAAGTGAACGATAGTAAAATGTTTGAAACCCTTAAGCAACTACTTTTTAGTGAATTAAATTTTTCACTGGATTTCTTTTTGTTGTGACTGAACATAGAGATTAGTAGTCAAAATAAGTTTTGAGTTGAACAAAGTAAGTTTGCTTGTATTCACTGCATAGTACAGCTTTCAGTGCTTGCAGTATCATACAATGAAGATGAGATAAAAAAAAATGACGGACACAAGGTAAGGCACTAATTATTACGAAAACGTCAGATATTAAAGAATTTGTATGCAAAACAGTCTGTTTCAGAAATCAGTGTTTGTGTGTGTGTATGCGGTCATCAATTTATATTAGTGTGGGTGAGTTCGCGTTAGCGTAGGCGTTTGTGTTAGAGTGGGGTTTTTTATTGTGAATGTCATTGTCTTAGTAGTTCTGGTAGGAAATGGTGTGGAGTTCACAACATTTGCATCATAGAAGTGAAATTGAGACGTTGTTTTGTCGTATTTGTTTATTTCAGTAGAAAGGTTTTCGGCCGCATTGCGGCCATCTTTAGTGCTACAAATAATAATAATAATAATAATAATAATAATAATAATAATAATAATAATAATAATAATAATAATAATAATAACATTTATATACTAAATTACATTTTTAGAGTAGGATATTATTATGAATAAAATTAGAATTTAATTGAAAGAGAAAATTGGAAACTAAAATGTGAATATATAACATAATTTTGAATGGGGTACTAATAACAGATGTTCTATTCTAAAGTGAAGAAAAAATAAACAAATGAAATACAAATAACATAGGCAAATATATAAGTGAATACATAAATTTCTCTTCTTAGTGGTTCTGATTGCGTTAATGTGGACTTTTTTATAGTAGTGTGGATGTGTGTGTGTGTGTGTGTGTGTGTGTGTGTGTGTGTGTGTGTGTGTGTTAGTTCATATGTCACCCTGAATGACTGCATGTGTGTGGGCTTTTGTGTCTCGAGGAAAGGTGAAAGTAGGGAGAAGCGCGGACGTGAGGAAAATTTCGCGGAGAGCGAGCAGCATGCTGTCGGCGAGGGTTGGGGGTGGGGTGGGGGGAAGGGCGTGGAGGCGACGGAGACAAATGCTGCGCGACAACGCTGGGGACATGCAGCGCTTCAGCGAGCGGCTCAAATACCCACCGAAACGACGACGACGACGACAACGGTGGCCTCGATTGACTACGAAGCAAGACAGGTCATGCATACCGCTCTATGCCGTTTAGGTGCAGGGGTGCTCAAATACAAGATTTTGGGCCAAACTGCCCTCTGGCATCCATTACAATGACCCGCATGCCACCCCCCTCTCACGGGATTTAATTGATTGATGATTCCGGGCACGTTAAATACTAAGGTCTTTATTCCCGTAAATGTAGTGCAATGTCTTCATCGTGGGAGGTGACGGTGACCATCTCCCACTGGCTGGCGAGATCTAGCACTGATCTACGTGGACTTGAGAGGATTTACCTCAACCACGTATCTTCCCCCAGCGGCTACCACTCCCGGGACAAGCTCTAAGCGCCCGAATGGTCTCCCGACAAGACGCACCCCTAAAACAAGAGGACCATATTTCCAAAAAAATTGAAAATTAAGATATACCCATTGTTATATTCCTCGTCTTCCATTACGTGATATGCAACAATGCCGATTTTTTAGTTTCATAAATCACCAAGTAATAGCAATTCAATTCATATATTTAAATGCTCTCGAGAAAACTTTAAAAGGCTCTCCTGCGAAATGAATGATTTTGGAGTATTGGCCCTGTTGCATTAGGGGTGCGAAGTGTGATAGTGTAGTGCATGTTAGTGTGTGTGTGTAAGGGGTGAGGTTAGGACAAAGAACAGAAAGGGAAGATCGCGCGCGGTCCGTGGCTCGTTTGTTAGGGTACTGCTCCGGCATTCGTCTGGTATTGAATCGGATAAACCACGGAAAACTAACCATCAGAGCAGCCGGCCGCTAAAATTCTTCTCGTAGCAGCTGATTTCTAACTAGCCACCGCCTGTGTAATCCTGCCACCGTCGAGTTTCTAATACTAGGACCACTCGGTCAGAGCCATTGCCGTGACATCAGGTGATGCCCTGAGCCACCTCTTTCGGTTCTTCACTTGCCAGACTCTTACACCCGTTCTTTTACCTCTATCAACAATGCGAGCAGCGCCTCCTATCTTCCTCCCCGGCCCTGCCGGCGGGCTAACTCGGTAAGTAGCGGGCCGCATCGGTTGCTCGCCGATAAGCGTTGGGCCAAGGCATGCCAAGGGGCCGTCCACATTAGAACATGCTTTAGGACAATGCACATTCTCCGATTATTCTTTGGCCGTCTACCGCGGAACGCAAGAAATTTAATGAGATTGAGGGTGTTTTAGTTTATCGGTTCATTATTCAAAATTTTGCAACGTGTGTGTTTGCGTCGGCAGAATTCTTTTAACTATACTCCGATTTAAGCATAGTGGCAATTCAAGGTCACAAGCTGGAAGGAGAGGACACTTTCATCCTATCGAGAGCTTAAATTCCAAAAATGTTACCCTTGGTTAAGATGGTAAAAATTTGCCCTTAACCAAATGACATAAAAATAAGATTTTTGACAGGTTTCTTAACTACCGCCCCATCACCTACCCGTTCCCTCACACTCTATAGCCACAAACTTTTTTTCATATTCGTGTATAAGAATGGAAAGGCATTTGCAGTGATGAAATTCTACAGAGTAAGTTAATATTGTTCTGGCTTTTAAAGTGGGAAGTGCTAGAACACCAAAATTCCTTCTTTAAGTTTACTATGATATTCTGTTGCATATATAAAGGACATTTTGGGATTCAAAACTACTTTTTTGAAAATAGGTGAATCTAACTGAAGAAAATTTGGAAGAATAGTTAATTTTCCACTCCTACAAAAAGCAGTAAAACAGAATATATGAGAAACACACCTTTGATTGTGATTATTTCATTCGTTTTCACCGTTATTAATTAATCGTACCATTCACCATTAATTTAATTGTTTAACTATTTTATAGTGCACCCTTGCATGTATAGTTTTATCTCAAACCTTTTTGCATGGGACTAGTTACTCCTTTCCTGATCCCTATTAAAGTTCAGTGACACGACATCCTCCGGAGGCGGCAGATGTGCGATTCTTGATTTGGATCGTGACGTGGTAACGTCTTCCGCGCGGGCGTGGGCGCGGATGTCCTGTACGACGGGATGCGGAGTGACAGCAGGGGCGGGGGCTGGGCGGCAGGAAGGCGCACGTGGCGCGAGGGGCGTGGCGCGGGGTGGGGGCGGGGACGGGGCGGGGAGCGAGTGGCGGCCACCTGAGACGGCGTGGGGGGCCGCGGTGGGCAGGATGCGGATGCCGGCGCGCCGCCGCCCCCGCCGCCGCCCCCGCTGCCGCCGCCGCCGCTGGGGCTTAAGTGCCGCGCGGGACACCGCAGGAAACACAAGCCACCGTCTCCGCCCTCTTTCCTACACCCTCGACGTCTTTTTTGACTTTTTTTTCTTTCTTTTCGCCGTCTCGTCTTCTTTTTTCCTACTTCCATTTTTATTAATATTTTATTCTCATTCTTTCGTTTTATCCTTTATCTTTCCATGTATTATATCTTACCGTTTTTCTTTGAACATTTTTTCCCTTTTTTGTGTTTTCGTTTTTCTTTTATTTTGTCTTTTCTTTTTCATTTTATTTTATCTTTTCTTCTTTCTTTTATTTTATCTTACGTAATTTTTAGATTTCTTTTCTTTAAATTGTGCTCTTCAACTCCCTCTGATTTTACTTAATCTGTCAGATCATCAATTTTCCTCTTCCCTATTTCATCTTGCCTAATTCCTTTTTCGGTTTTTCTCTTTTTCTATTTACCACTCCATTAGCATTGCATGTTCCACTTTTCAGCTTTTTCTTTATTTGCATGGTCATTATCTTCTCCATCGTTTATTTTTTCTGTTTCTCTCTCTTTTTGTATTTCTTGTTCTTTAATATTTTATTGCTAGTAATTAATATCTAGAAACATATTGATTGTTTTTACTGGCACAATATTGCCCTTCATTCGATCATTTTTTCTTTGTTTAAATTTATTATTATTATTATTATTATTATTATTGTTGTTGTTGTTGTTGTTGTTGTTGTTGTTATAAATGTTTGAGTGTTCAAAGACTTTACTGCTCCAGCTGTAAATCGAATCCACCTCTTGTGGTTTTCGCCCAGTTGTTCTAATCATTGCTGAGGCAACTGCGAAACGGAGAACATTCATTTTCCGACTAATTGATAAAGCTTACAACAGGGATCATTTAGTGAAATATAAGAGAAATGTTTGTCCTTACGTACGTGCGATCGAATATCGTTTATACCGATCAGTCAAACCTTAAGTGGTAACTAAGGAGTATTTAAAAAATAATAAATTCAGTTAAAGAGAGAGAATACTTAATTATTGAAGTTTATTTCTTATTTCAGTTCTCCCACAAAAATACATTCATTACGTATCAAGTAAACTGTTCGTTAATGAGCATCAATATGGAAAAAATTATAAGCAATTTATCCCCTGAAAGGGATTAACCCCACGACTCATGATAGCAGCAAACGAGGACACTGTGTCCTCGTTTGCTGTGACAGCAATATGCACTCCAAGGAGTTGTTATTTCTGGAAAAGATAATCTACGGAACTTGAATCGGCTTACAACTCTTATAATATTTCCTTTGTATTGTGTTGAACCTACTTTTGAATATTTTCCTTACTCTTTGAACTTTACATTTCATCATTGAAAGTCATAAATTTTCACTCATATAGTTCTCGGAGGTGATATGCTACCAGTGACATTAACTTAAGGGGATGAACCTTCTCTTAACGAAGGTCACCATATGCCTCCGTTTCCTCTTGCTTCTTAAGGATTGCATGCGGGTGTCAAGAAAGTGAAACAGAAGTAGGGAGTATCTTAGAGGGCGGCAAGTCCATAAGAGCAAAGTGGGATAAGATCAGAAAACTATGCATTAACCATGACAGTAACCGGTAATACGCAACTCTTTAGATATCAAACGGAACGTTCCGAAAGAAAAAAACACATTCGAAGTAAAGGTTAAATACGATTTACAAACCGAGCCTACCGTGCACGGATTTACATTCATATTTGCATTAATCTTTATTAGGATATTTCACTGTTTCCTATTCACATATTTACTATTACTTTTTTTAATGCGATCCGCCATCTAGGTCCACGCTACGCGTTATCCTAGGCGAGGTCGAGTCAAATTTCATACTGGAAAGATTATCGTGTTTTTATTCATTATGAGGATGAGCGTTTCTGACTGTAATAGTTTAGTAAACAAGGTTTTTAAACTTGAGTTATGAATTATTAAGTGATAGGACGATGATGAGGGATGAAGAGACAATTACAAATACGTCCATGTCTATGCAGGATTCGAACTTGTAGCCTCCTCAGCGCAGATGATGGCTGCGGCAACCCTCTGTGTCACGGGACCGACTTGTTATATTTTATTTTTATATTTACGTATTATATTTACGTTTTTACATATATTTACATTCTTATTTATTGAAGGCAGGTTAACGGGACTAGGTCAGTAGAAATAAAAAGAATCTACAACATGGTTGTTTGCCAAAGTTTCGGAAAATATATTTCCATCCTCAGGGCTGTATAATATAAGAAGGAAACAACACACAGTTACAATAAAGCTACCAAAAAACACGTGTCGAATACAATTACAAATCTGGCTGCAGTTGAACGCATTTAAAAATTTCGTTGACAAGAGTTACATACCTTTCAACCTCCAACAAAGTGTATACATAATTAAATTATGTGCGGCATGCTCCTCAAAATTGGGCACCTCACAGGAAGTGAGGGACATACAACCATCCTCACCACACCAACATACACCATGACTGATACTGATAGAATGGTAGGCGGTGAGAAGAGAATTATATGTTGTGATTAAGTGAGGTACTAACTAGCTTCCGGTACGAGTCTATATTTTAGATGATTATAACATGAATATATACTTTCTTAGTTAATTATAAATGTTTTTACATGAAAATTGATCTATTAATTACCGATATTTACTTATTTATTTGCCACTTTCTTATTCCTTTTCTTAATGCTAATGTAAGATAAAAACAAATAATGTACAGATAATACAAAAAATGTAAGGCAAACAATCATGTTGTAGATTCTTTTTATTTCTACTGACCAAGCCCCGTTAACCTGCCTTCAATACATCATCAATGGTCGTTGAGAATTCTTCACGTTTCATATTTATTCACATTACATCCATATTTATGTGTTTGAAAACATGTCCTGAATGGCGCGAAACCACTTACGACTTGTTTGCTTATTCTTCAAAGATCACATCACTGAACTTCCAAACTGAATCTTCCCCTCCGTCGCCGGAGCAGTCCCACTAGAGAAGTGACGTCACCCCGAAGGGGAGTGGACCTTTGCGTAACGAAGGCCCCCACACGTATCCGTCCCCACCCCTGCTGCTCCCTGGGGATCGCGCGCGGGCGGGCGGAGGGGGCGTGGTTGGGAAGCGGAACAGGAGCAGAGGGCGTCTTCGGGGGGTGAGGGGGTGGGGGGTTGAGACGTTGCGGCGCGGCGCGGCGGCGAGGTTAAAAGGGGTCATGAATAGGCCTCCAGCTTTTTAAACTTAACGCAAAAAAAAGGGGGAGTGGTGTTTTTTTTACACGGGTGCGGAAATATTTCCCCCAAAGCATCCTTCTGGAATATAAGGTAGTGTTTTCTTTTGTGGAGAGAATAATGAGAGAAAAGCCATGTGTTCGGTTGTTGTTTTTCTTGTGTGGGGTTGTTTGTTGTTGTTGTTTTTTTTCGACTCTTGAGTCCGAACTGTAAACGAGACAGTTGAGTTCGGTAAAAGTTGGGCCGTGTTTTGTGACGTGCCGAATTTGGTGGTTTGTGCGAGTTGTTTCTTTGTTGTTACGCTTGCGTAGTTTATTACAAATTTCAAGTACTAAAATTAAAAATTCTTCTCGACTCAGTGATCAGAAGTTTCTGCTGAGACAAACGGTGAGATATGCTCAATTTCGTGTACTGGAAAGACATAGTCCACTTTGGACTAAAGATGTAACTATCTATTGAAGTACAATAGAACACAATTTTAAATTCATAATTTTAAAAGGAATGTTTTGTATCTTTACACATCTAGCTAGCATGTATTTGTTCCAAGATAGTATTTTATGCTTATTTTATGAATACGTTCATTACCTTGAAGTCGATCCTGATGTACTCATGTTTTTCGGATATTGATGAAGTATTTAAAATAAGATTCTTGCTTGAGTTCTGTTATCATAGACGAGCGATGAGCGTTCCATCAAAGAATATTTACTGAATGAAGATCATTGAAATTACTTTATTACATTAATTCTATTATAATGTATAATCACGTTGTGTAATTTATTTTACCACTATTCCTAGATCTAGTGTGACGAAAAAATACATTTACTATTCATATTTATGTCTTTAAAATTAATTTATTTTTAGAAACAATTAAGATTACTAATAATGGGAATCAATAAATAAATAGCATAATAATTACAAAAGGACGCAAAAACATTCGTGATGATAAGAATCTGAACCATAGACAAGGAAGCGTGAAGTTATACGTAAATTATTTTGAAATGAATTGGAACAAACCTAGGCATTAATGCTCGCAAATAAATGAAATGTGTTACGAGAAATGTTCACTAAAATTTGAAATGAGAACATATTTTTAAAAAAATGATAGAATAATGGAAATCAAAATGTGGTAAAACTATTAGTAATAATAGAAAATAATTTCAGTTAACTTATTAGAAAATCAAGAGAATTTTTAATTTACTTTTAATGTGAAAGGTTCAGGGCGCAGAAATATCCAAAATGAAAGTAAATTAAAAACGAAAATAATATTATTTTATCAGTTTTAAAAACGTATTTATCTGGTTAACAAAAATGGTAAAAAAATGTGAATCCATATATGCATACATTAAAAACAATGTCAATATTAATATATATGAAATTAAATATCAATACACATTCCGTCGGCGAAATACATCTGTACTGCATTCAGGCTGCTTTCGACGGTTATATTGCATGACTGGTTTTTAAATGAATTAATTTAAAATGAATCCCAAATATTTTAATTCTGATTCCGATTCTTCGGCAAAAACTGGTAAGATGCTTTTCTCACATATTTTTTTGAGTCGTGTGTCATTTAGTGCAGCAATCATATTATATTATAACAATATAATTTAAAATTATGGTGTCGTTAAGCGAAAATTGTCTGTGGGTACAGGGGTTTAATCATTGCCACTACATAGATCTATTTAGGTGGCGTTGGTTTAATTACCGATGTATCCACAAAGATCTCTGCGCCAAAACACCCAAATGCACGTGTTGAAAGTTTCGTAGAATCTTCTGACTGGATCTGAGGAAAATTATCACCTTTTCACCAGGAGACCGAGACGCGTTGAATAACATCTCGTCTTACCGGGAGCGGTAGCTCAGTGCATCAACTGATGTCACTGCAGCGCCTCTGACCGGGAGGTCCTAGGTTCGAGTCCTGACGGCGCCAGGATTTTCGACACTAGCTTTCTAGCTAGGTCGAATTCAGTCGCTGTGTGGAGGAGAATTCTAGCGGCCGGCTGCCGGCGAATGCCGGAGAAGTACCCTGTCAAACGGGTCAGGGACCGCTCGCGATCTGTCCTTCCTCTTCCTTGCCCTATTCTCTCCTCTTACATACTCCCACACTGACACTAACATGCACTACACTACCACACATTCCGGGAGACCGGTCGGGAGCTTAGAGCTTGTCCCGGCTGGGGCGGTGCCCCGCTGGTGGGAGAGTCCTGGTTAGGGGGAAACCCCACTAGCCGACGGTAGGTCGGCGCCGGATCTCGCCATCCAGTGGGGGGAGATCACTGCCATCTCTCGAGGAAAAACATGCACTACACTAACGGGACTAATGACCACAAAAGTTGACGCGCCCGGAAACACGAAAAATCAATCAATCAATCAATCGTAAGTCTTGATGGTTTCAGGCCGTTAGTTCCACGGACAAACGGTCTAATACTCGTTAGTTCTAATGAACAGAGCGTCTATTGCGAACAGGTCTAATGCGACGTAAGGTCTATGCGACAGAGAGCCTAATACCAAAAGAAGTCTACCATTGTAATGTATAATAGATATACAAAGGTGTCTAATAGACATACAAAATTATTCAAAGGTAAATGTTGCGATTGGTAGCAAATTACCAAAATTATAAATATCGTGGTGATACGGACTTAAACCTTCACTCTTTGAGCAGATTAAAATTCCACATTCGACCAACAACCGATAATGAAGACTGAAATTTTAACATCTGTTTCTTTTTATGTACATTTCGTACTTCCTGAATTAAAGTGTATCATTCCTATTGTGATTTAATTTCAGACAATAATACACGGACGTAATGATATGTGAACATTTTATTATATTATTTTTTTGTTACAGCATTATATATTAGACATTTGTATCCGCTAGACCAAGTTTATTAGAAATTTTTGACAATTACACCAAATATTATTAGACAATTTTAAAAAATTAGACCAAAGTTTCATTAGATGCGTTTTCATAGACCTTCTGACATTAGACATGAAAAATTAGACCTTCTAAAGATATTAGTTCTAATGATAGATCTAACGACCTTCAACGGTCTTGATTGGTGGACGGGAAGGGGTTGGACCTTGAGTGACGGATGCACACTCGCAGTTAGACAAAACACTATAAAGGGATTTTCGCAGTAAAGATAAAATATTATAAAGGTGCTACGGAAAACTGTTTTTATTTCAGAAATGCATGTATTATCGGGCCCTGATAACAAAAAAAAGAATAAATTTAGATCCTATGTGTTGTAAATTATTTCCTTTCACACACTGTGCAGTATGAATCTACATTTTGTGAGATCCTGATAAATAATCGGTTGTCGACAAAACGTCTGTTCTCTCTGGACAACACTAGCATCTACACAGTTCAGGCAATTTTCTTGAAAACTTGATATTTCCTCATTAAACGATTTCAACGATCTCAATTTACATTTCTCCTCGTATGCATCAAAGAACGATATAAAATTGGTGCTGGTCACATTTTCGGTGAACTCTTTGTATGTTCGAAAATTGCTAAGAATTAACAATATATAAGTACAATATTGATAATACATATTGTTTTTTGAAAAAGTATATTCCAAACAAGACATTTTCATAAAAGATTATTTACAATTTTTTGAAAACACGAGTATTTTTCGTGTAATTGTTGCTTGAAATTCATGCAATTAAAAAAAACATTTTCTCAAAACTCGGCTCCTAATTTTTCTTGATTTTTTTCTTTCGGATAGAGCAAAGCACTTAATAAATAGCGCAGGTGTCATTTTCGTTGATATCTGCATTTTCGAAAATTGCCAAAGGTAGCGAGAAATGCGAGAAAGTTTGTGTTGAACCACCGCTAGTTCATACCCACTTTCTCTGCTTCCGCAAATCATGCGTGATTCGTGGGGCGCAGTTTTCGTAGTTACGTGCGAGATTTTTATCGCCAACGTGTCTCAGCGAGCGGCTCCGTTTGCTCGTTAGTGGTACAGATTGTTTAAAAATGGAATGTACATTGTGTATTTGTCGAACAGTATACTCACAAAGGATCTGTCATAGCCAGATACAATAAAGCGCTGGGGACTTACATTAGTTTGTTTTGTTTAGGAAATCCAACGGAAAAATTATTAATTTTTTGCTTTCAATACCTCGTACTTCGAAACTAAGGGAGGCGATAACGGTTTTAAGTAGCTGTTGGACTTGCTACACCATTGTGCCAAATTCGTTTAGGATCACCATTCTTGTATTTCAATGAACATATCAACATTGTGTTTAATTGCTGTGAAATCAGAAACAATGCAACCCAAGGTATCCAATAATGCATTTCCATTTCTTCTGTACGTTTGCTGTTGACTTGTCCAGATATCCCTCACGTGAGGTTCTATTTCTGACGTGATACTGGTTCAAGGGCCTTTGTTTGTCTGAAGGACTCGCGTTCCGAGGCTGCCGAATGTCTGGGAGTGGCGCAGCATTTGTCGGTTCGTCGTTAAGGAGCCTTCAACGACGGCCCCGTCGCTGCGTCCTCACTCCCACGCTTTCGCTCCCATTCCGCCTGCTCTACCCCTACCACGCCCCGCCCCTCCTCGCCTCATCATGCCACGCCACGTCCCGTCGCACCACGCCTCACCACGCCACGCCACACCCCACCACGCCTCACCACGCTCCACTACGCTCCACCATGCCCCACCACGCTTCATCCCGCCACGCCACGTTCCGCCACACCACGCCTCTCCACGCCACGCCAAGCCATGCCCCCACCCCAGCCACGCCTCGCCACGCCACGGCACGCCACGCCACGCCACGCCACGCCACGCCTCACCACGCTCCACTACGCTCCACCATGCCCCACCACGCTTCATCCCGCCACGCCACGTTCCGCCACACCACGCCTCTCCACGCCACGCCAAGCCATGCCCCCACCCCGGCCACGCCTCGCCACGCCACGCCATGCTACCCCACGCCATTCTTCTCTAGCGCCACCATCACGGCCTACGCCGCCGATATTGCTGCTGCTGCTGCTGCTGCTCCGACTTCGCAGTTCTTTTGAAATACGTACAGGCAGAAATACTTATAGACATTCTGAATTTAGAATCGTGAATCTGCTAATATTTTTTATGTTTAGTATTTAAAAAATCGCAATTTTGCAGTCTTAGTATGCGTTGATTTTCGCTCTCACAACCCGCTTCAGCATAGCATGCTCATTTCAGTATACTAAAAGAATATTCTGAGCTAGCTTGTAAACTTAGTATCAAGGTTAAGTGCATGACTACTTAATTTGTTTTCATTGAATATATTTTCACCTTTTGCTTTACGATATGAATAAAAGCCACAACAAACGTGAAGATCATGCAAACCTGCTACTTTTAATCCACTACTATGATCATTATTTATAAAAATCTTGGTTTGTACCAAGGTTTTCCTCCGTTCTATGTATTTAATGTTAGTATAAAATATCTGTCACATAAAAAAATGTACATTATCAGAACGTCACTATTCACTCATTGTAACTCAAGATAAAATCATGAAACATTCCAGAAAAATGTAGATACTTAATGCTAGGTGTCTTTTGTATGTGTGCATAATTGTACCGTATTAGTACACACGCATAAACGTTTTCTCAAATTCCATACCAGAAATATTTCACTTAGCTCTTTCAGTACCTTTCCTATTTGCGGGAGTGCGCTTTATCCTAAACTCAGTGGATCAGACCGTTTCATCTGTTCACTCCGGGTATGCTCTGCTCAACATCCTTCTTTCCACCTGGCAGTTTACCACTGACGCAGGCACGTCTCTCATTGATTTCCCCCATGGCTCTTCCCGGAGATTTCACGTGCCTCAAATGGAGTGCATCCGTGCTCCCGGGGAAATGTGGGAGGGCGGGGGGCGAGGCGGCAAAGCAAACACGAGGTGTCGACGTGACGCGTGCGATGGAATACGTAGACTTTCTCGGTGAGAGCCGTGCTGGTAGAGATGGAGGTGGTGAGGGAGGCGGTGAGGGAGGTAGTGAAGGAGGCGGTGAGGAAGATGATGGAGGTGAGGAACGGGGTGAGGGAAGCGACGAGGGAGAGGGTGAGGGTGAGGGAGGTGTGATGGAGGTGGTGAGGGAGGTAGTGATGGAAGCGGTGAGGGAGATGAAGGAGGTGAGGAACGGGGTGAGGGAAGCGATGAGGGAGAGGGTGAGGGTGAGGGAGATGTGATGGAGGCAGTGAGGGAGATGATAAAGGAGGTGCGGAACGGGTGAGGGAAGCGATGAGGGAGATGTGAGGTGAGAAGGTGAGGGAGGTGTGATGGAGGTGGAGGGAGGTAGTGATGGAGCGGTGAGGGAGATGGAGGTGCGGAACGGTGTGAGGGAAGCGATGAGGGAGAGGGTGAGGGAGGTGTGATGAAGGTGATGAGGGAGGTAGTGATGGAGGCAGTGAGGGAGATGATAAAGAAGGTGAGGAACGGGGTGAGGGAAGCGACGAGGGAGAGTGTGAGGATGAGGGAGGTGTGATAGAGGTGGTGATGGAGGCAGTGAGGGAGATGATAAAGAATGTGAGGAACGGGGTGAGCGAAGCGACGAGGGAGAGGGCGAGGATGATGGAGGTGTGATGGAAGTGGTGAGAGAAGTAGTGATGTAGGCGGTGAGGGAGATGATGGAGGATGAGGAACGGGGTGACGGAAGCGACGAGGGAGAGGCGGTGAGGTAGGTGGAGATGGGGTCGGTGAAGGAAATGGCGAGGAAGGTGGGGTAGGAGATGATGAAGAAGGTGATAAAGGGGTGACGGAAGCGACGAAGGAGAGGGTGAGGGTGAGGGAGGTATGAAGAAGGCGGAGATGGAGGAGTGAAGTTGGCGGTGAGGTAGGTGGAGGTGGGGTCGATGAAAGAGATGGCGATGAAGGAGGAAGACGGTGGAGGAGATCGTGATGATACTGTTGAGAAAAAAGATGATATTCAAACATAGCAATTGGTCGTAAAGAGGATAGCTGATGTACAGGGCTGCATGCGTATGTGTTATGCATATATGTGCGTCCGCGTATGTGTGTTATACCGTACACTGTTTAATTCATTGATTTTTTGAAATTCGCAAAAGTTCAATTTTTTTTCGGTGTCTTCCTAAAATTGATTCTTCTACAATTCCTACTGTTGAAGATACATATTTTTGTGAGCATGAAATGTGTTCTTTAAGACATCTTAAAATAATAACTGTAAATCATTTACAGTTTTTCGAAAATATGATATTTTCGCGGAATTTTTCAATAAATATTTTAAACTTTCTATTTTTTCTAAAAACTTGCTCCAAATTTTATTCTTTCAATTTTCTCCTCGTTTGTATCAAAGGACAGTACAACCAATGATGCTAGTCTCATTTTCGACGAACCTTTGTACTTCCGAAAATTGCAAAAAGTTAACATTTCAAAACGACAAATTTGAAGATAGAAATTTGTCTTAAACAAAATCTGTTCTAAAAATATTTCTCTTTAAAATCGTCATGTACATTTTTTTAAATAAAACGAGTAGTTTTCACGTTTTCTGCTTGAAGTTAACGCATTTTATAAAGAGAAAACATTTTCTCAAAAATCTCTCCAATTTCTTTTTCAATTTTTTCCACAAATAGAACAAAACACAATTCAAAGAATGGCTTAGATCATTTTCATTGAACTCTGAATTTTTAAAAATGTCTTGTAGGTAACAATGGAAGAGAATTATGTCAATGAGTAATGAGTCAATGAGTCGGGTCAATGAGTACCGCAAAGCAACTGCGAGATACAGGAGTTAAGTTTCGAGTTAACTCGATTGAAATAAATTCTAGTCTCGAGACAGTAAAAAAAAATTAACTGGTTCGAAACATTTTTATGATTTCATGCAACAATATAATATTGCGAGCAGTTGCAAATATTGTGAGAATATATGCGCTGTTGCAACACCACAAATTTGTTTTTGAAATTCTTTAATGCATATTCTTTTAAGACAATTGTATGTGTCAACGTTGAGAAAGTATAGTGTGTGATGGTTGGTAGGATTCCTTTTCTGTATTTTTATTTAAGGTTTGCAAGATCATTGTCTTATTTTAGCCCCTGATTCTTATTTAGTTGTTGAACACCAGGGACGTCTTTGCGTGGTAGCGACTAAAGTGATTCATTATTTTTTAAGTAATTTCCCTGTCGACCATTAATTTCACTCTCAATATTTGAAATATTTGAATGCGTATGGCACATTATTTTTTAAGTTTTCACAAGTGCAGCAGCTCTAACAACTTGCGAAAATTAAGCGATAGTTCAGAATCAGCGACAGATTCCATTACTCCAGTGTTTCAATAAAGACCACAGAACGACGATGGTGCGATGGTGGTATTACTCCCTGCAGAACGGTGGTGATGATAGGAAGGGATGAGTAGATTCATCCTCTAATTGAAGTGTCGATATCCGTAGAATTTACTTAGTGGTGATGGAGCTGTTCAGAAGCAGGCATAGGCGGCTTTGTTGAAGCTCTCTTATGTGTTGTGTTTGGTCGAGAACTGCTTTGGGCGTGGCGCAAACAATGATTGGCAGTGAGGCCATTAATTGCGAAGCGTGATAAGGCTGATTGTTTCTGTGCTTCCGAAATCGTGATTTTGAATTCAGATTATGTGTAGGAATTTACATGCTGTCAAACATCTGAGTATGCTTATAGCACAAATAGCAAGGATGAGATGCCAGACAAGAGAGCATGCCTGTGAAACTGGATGCATCGATTACACTTCACTGTCAACGCCAATCTTCATTCTGGGAAAAATGTATAATCTGATGGAAAACATCATATGCTTGTAGACACCTATTCATAAACTGTACCCGCGAAAAACACAGCTTTGCTTTGACGAGATACTTACGGGTAATTGGGGATTCCAGTACAGAGGTTGATGGCAACTTCTTAAGATTTAACTTTGGATTGTATACACAGACAAGGAGGGTCGCAATTAGGGAGTGGTGACGGGGAAGTCGGATTGTGGCGTAACGGCGGACATGGACATACAAGATGATGACTGCGAGAGCGAAAGCGAGGGCGAGAGCGTGGACGAGAGCGTGGACGAGAGCGTGGACGAGAGCGTGGACGAGAGCGAGGACGAGAGCGAGGACGTGAGCGAGGACGAGAGCGAGGACAAGAGCGAGGACGAGAGCGAGGACGAGAGCGAGGACGAGAGCGAGGACGAGAGCGCGGACGAGAGCGCGGACGAGAGCGCGGACGAGAGCGCGGACGAGAGCGCGGACGAGAGCGAGGACGAGAGCGAGGACGAGAGCGCGGACGAGAGCGCGGACGAGAGCGCGGACGAGAGCGAGGACGAGAGACGAGAGCAAGGACGAGAGCGCGGGCGAGCGCGGGCGAGAGCGCGACGAGAGCGAGAGCGAGGACGAGAGCGTGGAGAGCGGACGAGAGCGTGGACGAGAGCGTGGACGAGAGCGAGGACGAGCGAGGACGAGCGAGGACGAGAGCGAGGACGAGCGAGGGAGAGCGAGGACGAGAGCGCGACGAGAGCGCGGACGAGAGCGAGGACGAGAGCGAGGACGAGAGCAAGGACGAGAGCGCGGGCGAGAGCGCGGGCGAGAGCGCGGGCGAGAGCGCAGACGAGAGCGCGACGAGAGCGCGAGAGCGAGGACGAGAGCGTGGACGAGAGCGGGACGAGAGCGGACGACGAGAGGACGAGGACGAGAGCGAGGACGAGAGCGAGGACGAGAGCGAGGACGAGAGCGAGGACGAGAGCGAGGACGAGAGCGAGGACGAGAGCGAGGACGAGAGCGCGGACGAGAGCGAGGACGAGAGCGAGGACGAGAGCGAGGACGAGAGCGAGGACGAGAGCGAGGACGAGAGCGAGGACGAGAGCGAGGACGAGAGCGAGGACGAGAGCGAGGACGAGAGCGAGGACGAGAGCGAGGACGAGAGCGAGGACGAGAGCGAGGGTGATAGTGAGAGCGAGGGTGAGAGCTAGGAAAGGGCGACAATAAGGGCGAGTGCGACGGTGAGAGCGTGAGCAAGAGAGAGCGAGGGTGAGACCAAGAATGAGACGAGAACGATGACAAGGTCGTGAGCGGTGGCCAGAGCGAATGCGAAGGGGGCGCAAAGTGCGTGGCGACTGGAAGCCCAAGACTTCACCAAGCCCTCTAGAACCAACCGCCAGGCAGCCCAGGCGGTAGGGCTGGCAACGCCCTCGCCTGCAGCGCTGCTGTCAGTGGCGGTGCGGCGGGGGCGGGGGGTGGGGGGCGAGGTGAGGCGGCGTGTGACAGGGCGCGCAAGGCATGCGTGCGCTGACAGCTACCTGAGGGCCGAGGGGGCGGGGCGGGGAGGGGCCAGGGCGCGTGCGCGTGCCAGCTGCTCGCCGCCGCGGGCGACACAGGAGCCGCCAGCCTCACTCGCACTCCGCCGCAGCCACACCCACCTCTCCCGCAGCCACTGCACACCGGCCCGCCGCCGCACAGTGGGTCAGGATGGGTGGCAAAAGGCCGCTTACATGCACTGATCCAAATCATTGGATTGATTGATTTTTTCGTGTTTCCGGGCACGTCAACTGCTTTGGTAATTGGTCCCGTTTGTGTAGTGCATGTTTTTTCTCGGTAGACGGCGGTGATCTTCCCCTGCTGGATGGCGAGATCCGGAGCCGACCTACCGTCGGCTAGCGGGGTTTCCCCCTAACCAGGACTCTCCCACCAGCGGGGCACCGCCCCTGCCGGGACAAGCTCTAAGCTCCCGACCGGTCTCCCGGAGTATGTGGTAGTGTAGTGTGTTAGTGTAAGTGTGTAAGGGGAGAGGATAGGACAAGGAAGAGGAAGGAAAGATTGCGCGCGATCTGTGGCCCGGTTGTTAGGGTACTGCTCCGGCATTCGCGTGGTGTTGATCGAAGAAACCACGGAAAACTACCGATCAGAGCAGCTGGTCACTAGAATTCTCCTCTTGCCAGCGACTGAATTCGACCTAGCTGAAAAGTAGTATCGAAAATCCCGCCACCACCAGGACACGAACCTAGGACCTCCCGGTCAGAGGCGCTGCAGTGACATCAGTTGATGCACTGAGCTACCGCTCCCAGTTGGAGATCTTCGTTGACTAGAACCTGGCTATGGTGGAAAAAAGACGGGTGGGCTGTTGTGCATCGTATTTGATTTCAGCCAATGAGTTTCTGGCCCTAGTTTGCGTCACAATCTTAGGGGGAATTGTCGGCTTGTTACAAGTCATTGAAACATCAATGAAGCACCTTGTATCTTGCACACTATTGATTGATTGATTTTTTCGTGTTTCCGGGCGCATCAACTGCTTTGGTCATTAGTCCCGTTAGTGTAGTGCATGCTTCTTTCTCGGGAGATGGCGGGGATCCTCCCGCGCTGGATGGTGAGATCCGGCGCCGACCTACCGTCGGCTAATGGGGTTTCCCTAACCAGTTATCTCCCTCCATCGGGGCACCGCCCCAGCCGGGACAATCTCTAAGCTCCCCACCGGTCTCCCGGAATATGTGGTAGTGTAGTTGCACACTATTGTATCTTTTATTTCAATTATACCTTCATCGTGTTATTTTTTGTTGGTCACCGAAGAAAATGATTACTTAATGCCACTTTCAGAATGTTGCCCAAGAAACCTCGCTCTCTATGCAACATGGCGGCCAACGTCTGGTCTGGGTTTTCGAACGAAGTGCCTGCGTTTTGATCACGTGGTTCGTGACGAAAAATGATGTGCAGTTCAAGCAAAAATCGGTGCACCGGAGGAGCTCGCCAATATCCTTCCACCATGATCCTGGCTATGGGATGTTTCTAAAGAAAGGACAATTTAATTATCACTTAAAGCATTTTTCACTTATTCAGTTTCCCAAGTTAAATAATCAGGCCTGCGCCTTCTTTAAGTGTGTAATTCATTGTATTCTTGCAATAAATCTAAAGAATATAGTATTAACCGTTTTTGAGTTAATTTTGACAATGTTCCAGGACTTTATGTAAATCCCCCAAAATTAAAAGAAGCTATACAAATTCGCAGCACCTCGAGTCGGTTTAGATAGATCGCGGTATACTAAGTTTAGAAAAAATTCCTAATAATGGATTTTAATGTTGTTCACAGACAGATGGACAGACAATTTTCTCGAAAACCATTCTTCGGGAACAAGATCTCCAAAACGCAGATTCTCTTCGTATTAGTGTACGCTACATTTTTGAGGACGTAATTTACTACATAGAGGACTATAATCCACTTTCATAATAATAATAATAATAATAATAATAATAATAATAATAATAATAATAATAATAATAATAATAATAATAGTAATATTTAAACAAAAAGACTCACCTTGGTTCACAATTGTACTATGAATATTCAAAAAAATTATTTTAAAAAGTAGAATATGATTTTTGATAATTTCCTCTTTTATGTATGCAGGGTCACTGTGTTTCATTCACGCTTTGGAAACACGTCTGATATAAACGGGATTAAATGCGCACTAAAAAACAACACAACTCCTATGAACATAATCTGACACCGCCAAAGACATAACTTTTGTGCGATAAAGAGCAAAAAAAAATATATGTATAAAAGCTGATAAAATGTGTGGCTTCGTGAATGAAAAGTGGGAGATAATAAATGCATAGTTTGAGAGATGGGGCTGTTTATTCGAAGATACAATGGCGCGATTTTTTACTGCAGCCATTTATGCTTCATATAATAACGGTGATAAATGTATGAAATAAAAAAAAGATACTTCTATGATACAAAGAGAACGATAACAAAAATGCGATTCTTTGTGAAACAACATAAATGAGGGAAAATAAATTCTGATGCACTACTTCATTCTGCGTAGAGGTGGAACCTATATATTACATCAAATTACATTGCGGCATTGTTGCCAATATAACAATTATTTAAAGTGCACGAATAATTTCCTGTAGAGAATGGAATAGAAAGGAAATAATATTTCCTGCTAATTCCTACGAATTGGATTTATAATTTTTCAGAAATGTGAGTAGTTTTGCGTATTGCCGCGTGGAATTTTTAGTTTTCTTACAAGCATTTCCTCTTATCAAACAATGGTAAAAAATGGCGCTAGTCTCATTTCCGGGTAAATCTCTGTATTTTCAAAAATTGTGAAAGTTTAACATTTAAAAATTAAAAAAAATAAATATAAAGATTTTTGGTTTAAACAAAATATGTTCTAAAATTCAGCTCTTTAATAAAGGTTATGTACAATTTTTTGAAAAACCGAGTGGTTTTAGTGAAATTCGTGCTCGAAATGAATGCAGTTTATAAACGAAAGATTTTCTCAAGCAGCATTCCAAACTTTTCTTTCATTTTTTCCATAGATAAAACAAGGATCGCTTAAAATATTGGCACAGGTCTTATTTTCTTAGAACTATGTAAATTTTCAAATTAAGAAAAACTGTGAGAAAATTCTGTATTTGATATTGTAGCACCATCGGTTAATATGTTCATCTCACCAGTGATTATGCTCCCCGCTTAATACAATGAAACCAACGTATAATCCTTATGTGCTATTTGACTTCTTCCATTATTTCATAACAATTCTGTTATCAGAGTATGTTAGGAGGAAAGGGTTTTGTTGAAGGCAGATTAATGGAGCTTGGTCAGTATAAATAAAAAGAATCTTCAACATGGTTGTTTGCCCACGTTTCAGAAAATATATTTCAATCCTCAGTGCTTTCAACCACCAACAAAGTGTGTACATAATTAAATTATGTTGTAGATTCTTTTTATTTCTACTGACCATGCCCGTTAACCTGCCTTTAATATATCATCAACGGTCGTTAAGAATTCTTCATGAGAAAAGGTTTTGTAAACTCCACTCCAAAATCGTAGGCTTCCGCGGGCAAAGTTATGAAAATGATCTTGGCTCTCCAGGTGACATCGCGTGGAAGGCTGTGTTGCCGACGTTTGGACCATCTTGTCGTGGTCTTCCTCAGTAATTGTGTTTCACGTTTAATACAATGAAACCAAAGTGTAATTCTTATGTGCTAATTCACTTCTCCCATTATTTCATAATTGAGTAATTGTTTTATCGTGTTTCCGGGCGCAACTGATTTGGTCATTAGTCCCGTTAGTGTAGTGCATGTTTTTTTTCTCGTGAGATGGCGGTGATCTTCCCCCGTTGGATGGCGAGTTCCGGCGCCGACCTGTCGTCGGCTAGTGGAGTTTCCCCCTAACCAGGACTCTCCCACCAGCGGGGCACCGCCCAAGCCGGGAGAGGCTCAGAGCTCCCGACCGGTCTCCCGGAATATGTGGCAGTGTAGTGCATGTTAGTGTAAGTGTGTGTGTGTAATGGGAGAGGATAGGACAAGGAAGAGGAAGGACAGATCGCGCGCGGTCCTTGGCCCGTTTGGTAGGGTACTGCTCCGGCATTCGCCTAGTGTTGATCGGAGAAACCACGGAAAACTACCGATCCGAGCAGCCGGCCGCTAGAATTCTTCTCCAGACAGCGACTGAATTCAACCTAGTTGAAAAGCTAAGTGTCGAAAATCCTGCCGCCGTCAGGACTCGAAGCCAGGACCTCCCGGTTAGAGGCGCTGCATGACATCAGTTGATGCACTGAGCTACCGCTCCCGGTCCATTATTTCATAAGATTTCTTTTATCAGAGTATGTTAGCAAGAAAGATTTTGTCAACTCTACTGCAAGTTTACAATCTATGGTGGAGTGGCCGTGTTGAACGTTGCTTTGGCTCCCGGAGGCCACTTCCGCTGCGCCCAGCGCCCCGCGTCCGGGCGCGAACCTCACATCTGGCGGGAGGGGACCGCCGGCGCTGCGCGGCCTCTGAAGGGCGCCTCGCACCTGCCCTCCCCCTCCCCCTCCCACAAAACTGGCCGCGCCGCCCGCCCCTCCGACCCCTTGCACCACTCGCGCTGTTTCTTCGCTCTCGTCCTCCTCGACAAAAATGATGGAGGTGGGATCGCTTCTCACCATACGCGTTGCTATCCTTGTTCTCTCTTTCTTTCTCTCTCTCACACATACAATCTCTCTCTCCCTCACTGTCCTCTCCTCTCTAACTGTGAATATTTTTCTATCCTACGCCATCCCCTTGTCACCACCAGAATTCGAACAGTGCTGCTTCCGCTGCTCTTTCTCTCGCTCTGTCTCTCTCTGTGTCTCTCGCAATCACTCTCTCTCTCTCTCTCTCTCTCTCTCTCTCTCGCTGTCCTCTCCTCCCTATCTGCGAATATTTTTCGACTGTACGCCATCTCCTTGGCTCCACCACAATTGAAAAACAGTGCTGCTTCCGCTTCTTTATCTCTCTCTCTCTCTCTCTCTCTCTCTGCCTACTTCTTTCATCTCCTGAGTCTTCCTTTTACTCCCTCCCGTTCTCTCTCTTTCTCTCTCTCTCGCTCTCTCTCTCTCTCTCTCTCTCTCTCTCTGTAACTCCTTTCACCGGAAATATTGCTCTATCCTACTCCATTCCCTTGATACCGTCACAACCCAAGCCGCTGTGCCTTCCGCCATTTACGTGTTCTTGCTCTCCCTCTCTCTCTTTCTCTCTCTCTCTGTCTCTCTCTCTCTCCGCTGACAATCATGCTGTAGATGAGATCGCGTTTTACTGACTTCTCGCGAGCACCATATCCACACTGTCATTCTCTCCCCAAACGCTGCCTTCCTCTGCCTACCTCTCTCCATCTCTGCCTCTCTTTCTCTTTTTTCTCTCCTCTCTCCCTCCTCTCTCTTTCTCTCTCTCTCTCCCTCTCAACATCGCTATAACTTCGCTATCTCTTCGGCATCGCCAAACTCCGCGACGATACGCCATTTTGGTGGTATTTTCTCTCTTGTCACCATCGCCAAACACGCTGTAGGTGGAATCTCTTCCCACCATCTCCTCGCCAGCACCACACTCAACGCAATTACGCGCTCCGCCGTCTACCTCGTTCCAGCCTCAAACATTGATTTAACCCTCCTCACTGCTCTCGTCATTTCCATTCTCCATGCTGAGACGCCTTCCGGCATCTATTCTGTTTTCTTTCCCAAGTCGCCGTCACAAACAACGCCGAAGTGGTCTCTCCTTGCCGTTCCCTTGCAACCGCCACGCCACGCCACGCCACGCCTGCGCCGTTACGTCTTCCGTCCATTCCAGAGACCTGCCATTGACCACGCCGTCCCCCCCCGCAGCCCGCAGGGCTCGCTACCTTCGGTTTATTGATTTATCCCCGTTATCATCCACTCTTACGTCGATTACCTCGTTGCCGCTCACAGATCCTTGCCCTCACCCAAAACGTCTTATATTCCAACTTCCTCTCATCTCCTCAGTTATCCACATTTCAGTATTACCCCTTCCGTTTACCCTATTTTCTTCTATTTTATCGCCCCCTTCTCATACCTGATTACTGCCATTGATTACTCCGTCTTTGCCGAGTCTCTTCATTACATCCTCGTCAGTACCTTCAGAAGATGGCACTCTTTCCTAACGCTTTACTCCTACGTGTCTTCTTATCTTCCATATCCTGGCTCCTATTACTGGCCATATCTTGATATTGCCCACTCACCATTTTATTTTTAAAGCACCATCATCTACATTACAGGACTGAATGTGGTAATGGTGGGAGGCAGTGTGTGTCAGTTGCCGCTTAGTATAGGCCAGCGCAGACAACACCTAGGTTCGGCCATGAGCTATTCCGCAAATCCCGAGCTACGCTTATAAGGCCAGAACGGTCTTCGAGCTACTTTTATAAGACCAGAACGGTCCGCGAGTCGCGCTTATCAGGCAAGAGAGTCTGCATGCTACGCTTATAAGTAGACCGCGGATTCTTAGGTTTTTAATTTACGTTTTAGGAGCCTAAAAAAGGTTCGTTCAGCATCTCAGTAATGCTTTTTAAATGGTAGAACATGCACAAATAAAAAGGAAAATTACAAAAAAGAACACGTGTTTACAATTGTGTAAATTTTTCAAAGATAAAAATAAAAATCAATATTATGTATAAACAATATTGTACATTTTGGGATAATACTATTTATGAATAAATTTAATTGTTTGTTCTCCAGTTAGAATTATTCCTACCGTATTTTGGCTCACAATAAATTTACTCCAAGTTTTTTTAGAGAAAATGAATGTCTTTTATCGGCCAAGATCTTACTTTCCTGGAAATTCAGTCGCTTTATCTTAGAAGGGGAGGCACGTTTTTACACGAAGTCAGGAAGAAATGACATGGTAACTTTTATCGCAAGATTCTTGTCCTGTATATTCACTTTTCGCTAACGTACAGATTAACGCAACTTAACATTAATATCATCCTTGTCTGTTGTGTCGACACAGAAGAAAGAAGTTAAAAGAAGACACAGACAAAAGAAATTAGGCAAATTAGACTCATTTTAGGTTTTTAAAGGTAAAATAGGCACACATAGACATTCATGTTGAAGTGGGCTCTTTATAAAATTGAGAGGTTTTAGATCAAATAATCCTAAAATGTATGTATGTATATATATATATATATATATATATATATATATATATATATATATATATAACTTCATTTAGAACAAGGTATCCAGGGGGGGGGGAATAGGTTTTTACCTAAATATCGGCGGTCTACTTTTAAGGTATAGCATTCGCTCGAGAATACCCAAAGGATAAAGGCCCTCGAGCCAAACAGAAGGCAGGATTTGGTAGATAACATGGTGGGCCACGTGGAAGTCGACCTCATCTCAGCCGTCGGTGGTAGCGTCTAGAATTTCGACAGGATAAAGACGTCACAGAAATCACGAACAGACAGGTGCTCAATGGGCCTCATCTTTCTCCTTTATCGTCCAGACAGTTACAGGATTTTCTAGCCGTATCTTATTCCTCGCCACAATAAACAAGGTAATCGCCGCCACTCCTCCCATTGGGTTCCTTCCGCTATCACTCCGTGGATGCTACGTTTCCCAGTTCCTCCAACCTGTCTCTCCCAGCCATCCTCTCTCCGTCGCCCCTGCCTGCGTGTAGCCGCCATCCCACCTCTGCTACCGCCGCTGCCCCGGCGGCAGTGGCCAAACCTTCGTTAGCAGGATTAATTAGGGTGCCTGGCCGCACAGCTGTAGGCTGCCGGCGACGCTGGCTCTCCTGGTGGCAGCCCCGGCGATTAGAGGGGCGCAGGGATACTAAATCATGAGTTTAAATGTTAGGATGCTTCGGTGTCTGGGTTTCTGAAGATGAGTGTTGCGTTGTGATTTGAGTGGTAGAAAGATTTAATCTTCGAGTAATTTTTTTGTCCCCTGGTCTGATCACTTCACTGTACTCGGTCCGTTGTTTGAAAAATAGTTTGATGTTTCCCAGAATATTACTGCCAGTTTGTCTGAAGACCGTCTATTCAATGAAGCCGATATAATGACAAATTTTTGAATAACGTATACGTATCAAATCTTGTTTTTATAATCCCCAAGTCTTGAAGTGTGTGTCGATGCAGCATATGTCAATATGCTAATGTAATATGTATCAACGCAATGAAAATAAGTTAACAAGTTACATTATCTGAGGCCTTTAATATTCTTTCCAAACAATCTGTCGATACAATTAACTAAAATTTACTTCTTTGGAAAATAATTGATTTCGTAAAAACTAATTTTCAAAGGAAAGCGTTAAATTGAAATGGGATGTATCACTTTTAAATTAAATACTGAATTTAATAAAAAAATTAATATATAAACTAAATTCTGAATTATGGAAAATAAAATTCATTCTGAGGATTTGTCATTTTTATTCTTTTCTTCACGAGTAAGAGAAGGGACGTAGATTATGTGTTTTTCTACAAATATGAGACACCGAAGATGGACAAACAACAAAAATCCAAATTCGAAATCATAAAGCAGGAGATAGTAAATGAAACGTATAAGCTATAATTAAAAGCAAACGCTTGAAAAAACGGACGAGCCAAAGCAAGAGAAAGCGTAGGGATAATGAAAAGAGTGGTTGACTACAGAAAAAGTGAAGCGTGCTCTAAAATGTCGCTTAAATAGGCAGCATAATTGGCGTGATCCCGTAATATTTATCCCAGTTATCTTTAGAGTAGAATGTCGCTCTCTGATTGATGTTTACTCTAATTAAAGGCAACGTTTGTTACATTAACTAACTGGGGTGGTTGGTCATGTTGCGTAACGATAGCCGAAAATGTAAACGTTGTTTCTGAAATTTTTATTTTATACCTGTTTTTAACCCTCTTTTTTTGCTGTTCTTGTGAATATTTTCTTCTCGATATTCTAGCACATTGTATCAGAAAACATATACAATTCCATTACATTTTTATTTCAAATAATAAGATTATTGTGAAAAATTGTATTTCAGTATTTTACTACTTTGAGTCCCTATTTCCTCATTTATACCCACAATTTTTTTTCTTCAGTTTTCTTAGTTTTGCTCCCTGAACCGATAATTATGTATTCATTGTTACAATATCTAGTTCATTGTTTTATCTACGTTGAGTGTTAGCCCCATTGTTCCATACTCATCTCTAATTGTTCTTAATGTAAATTCTTCATCGAGGTCATCGTCTACCGCAATTACCTGGTCGTCGCGAACACTAGATGGTAGAGGGTAGTTAACGGATATACCGGTATTCCTGTGCCCGCAGAACTCTGTAAATTTCTTTGCACTTTGAATTTCATTCCCACTTACATTGAAAAATGTTGGGAATACCAACACCCTTGCCTTAGATCTTTTAGGTATTGGAAATGATTCCGTCAAATGCTTTCACAATTTCACTATTCCTCTTTGTTCTGAGTACAATAAGATATTTTTTACTTTATTTCGGTTATCCCATCATGAGACACAGTGTCTCGGGAAACTCGCAGCTAGTCAGCTTCAATTCGGAGCTCCGACGCTTGTTAGAGATTTGCTTGATTAATAAAACGGAAGGATCGCGTGTTCAAGCCCCGCCTCGGTAATGGTTGTGTTTGTGTCTATGTTTGTGATTGTCCATTCACCCTTTATCATCATCATTATTTCATACTTTCATCCCCCGGGGCTAATGACCATGAGGCGTAAAAATAGTTATGGGATAAAAGTGCTGATTCCCCCCCCCAAAAGAAAGGTCCCGTGCACTTGCCCCCAGGAGAGTATGACTGGCCTCGGTGGGAACAAGTGGCGCGTTCGCTTGATCCTAGGATGGCCAATTCGCGACAAAAAATTAATTAATTAAATAAATAAATAAACAAATACACAAATAAACAAAAAAATAAACAAATAAATAAACAAATAAATAAACAAATAAATAAACAAATAGATAAACAAATAGATAAACAAATAAATAAACAAATTAAAAATTTTTACTGCAAATGGGCGTACACTCGATGGCAGTTAAGCAAAGAAAAGTAAACATTTTAAAATTAACAGAAACAATGGATACAAGTGTAAAAAAACACACAAAGTGTAAATAAACAAAGAAAAATGAAATAAAAACACAAGTAGAAAAGTATAAAAGAAGATAAAGAGTGCCTATCTGTACTCGGTATCCAACTCTTCACATTACTGCATGTCCATATGCGCCAACGTTAAGTCGTCCTTTGTCCGTTCATTTGTTGGCCTTTCCTTATCCTCAGAAAATTCACAGCCCTTCACTGAACATCACTCCACTCCACAATTAAGCTCTTGAGATCTCTCGAACGCATAGCTTGCGGGGTTCTGAGAAGCGTCATTAGCACCTCTGCAGGAAAATGGTTCCAGTTAACAATGATCCTATTCGCAATGCTGAATTTTCCTTGTATCCTTTCTTCGCTTTCCGCATTTTATGTGACTGGTCACCACTGCTTATGTAACGAAGCATTTCAAATGTTTTACTGCCAGCTTTCCATGGTTCCGGTTGCATTGTGTACGCTTGGTGAGGGCGCACCGTCGTGCAGTCTTGTCCATTGTATATTCTATCACGGTGATTCCACCAGTTTCTACCATTGTTGCTGGGCAGCTCTAGTCAAACAGTTGCGACTCAAAAGGATGGTGGAATAAGGGGAATTGAGCGCACTCTGGCGCCAAATTTCAAAATTTCTTCCTCTTCGAAGAATCCTAAACATTCGCGCAAAACCTCCATCTCAACTTCGCCAGCTATCGATCTCGAAGTCAAACGATTGCCACTCAGAAGGATGTTGCAATATAGGAATTTAGCGCACTCCAGCGCCAAATCTCAAAATGTCTTCCTCTTTGTCCTAAACATTCGCGCAAAACCTCCTTCTCAACTTCGCCAGCTATTGATCTCGAATTAGCTATTGATTGCTTTAGCGTTTCGCTGTGCTTAACCCGGGAGTGCTCGCAATAGATCTGTGAGATTCAAGTCACGGCAATATAATGTTCCTAACCGGGAGGTCCTAGGTTCGAGTCCTGAGGGCGGTAGGATTTTCGACACTACCTTTTCAGCTAGGTCGAATTCAGCTGCTGTCTGGAGGAGAATTCTAGCGGCCGGCTGCTCTGATCGGTAGTTGTCCGTGGTTTCTCCGATCAACACCAGGCGAATGCCGGAGCAGTACCCTACCGAACGGGCCACGGACCGCGCGCGATCTGTCCTTCCTCTTCCTTGTCCTATCCTCTCCCCTTACACACACACACTTACGCTAACATGCACTACACTACCACATATTCCGGGAGACCGATCGGGAGCTTAGAGTTTGTCTCGGCTGGGGCGGTGCCCCGTTGGTGGGAGAGTCCTGGTTAGGGGGAAACCCCACTAGCCGACGGTAGGTCGGTGCCGGATCTCGCCATCCAGCGGGGGAAGATCACCGCCATCTCCCGAGAAAAAAACACGCACTACACTAACGGGACTAATGACCAAAGCAGTTGACGCGCCCTGAATCACGAAAAAAACAAACCAAACCAATATAATGTTCCGAAATTACTGCGATGCATTAGTAGTCTGATAATTCATGTATTCCTTCATTGTAATTTTTTGAGATCGCCTGGCCTTTAATTTTTATCCTTTCGCTGAATCATTTTCCGTGAGCATGTTTAAGCTTAATCGCTACGCTGCACGATATCTGGCATATCCGTCGAGTGCATTGTGAGCTCCTGGCCTGAGCAGTACGTTTCATGGCATTACTTTCAGCCGTGTCTATGACAAGTGTCTATTCAGAAAATTCAATAATATGCCTTATCTACAATCGATTATCACAATTTCTTAGCACAGAGAAAGAAGATGTGCAAGAGACGTCTGTAGGGAAATGAAAAAAATGTGAACGTGGAAAATTAGAAAAATAGACATATGTTCTAAATATTTTTGTTATAAAGTAAAATATAAATTTGTTCAGAACATACCAAAATAATTTGAGGAAAGTGTATTTGATAGGATAATATGATTTTAATGATTTTTGCGTGTACTTTGTCAATTTTTATCTTTCTCGTCATAAATATTCAGACAAGAATTCTTCAATGTAAGATTCATTAAGAATTGCATTGAGAGACACGTACGAACTGCATAAAATATGTATTTCATTAAATGGACCTTCAGATCATTCAAAATTTACGTAAAGTTGCAGCTATATCTGAGAGATACATTGCAGGCACTCGCGTGAGTCAACCTATTGAGGGCACTCTCGGGTTAAACTCCCTATTTTAAAGAACTTGTTTTCTTTCACCAGATTAGATTTCCTGTGTGCTTCAATATACGTATCGAACGTGCATTCATTTCCTCTAAGAAAGTATCAAATGACGTTTGCATTCCGACTGCTGCTTTCTAGGAGAACATTCCGTATCTTCATGACGATGGCCCCTCCGCCACCATTTCCCAAACAAGGACGATGGGCCCGGGGCATGCGATGCGCAACTTGTTAATTACACCACTGTCAAGCGATAACGTTCCCCAGCGCACAGTTTATCTCTTTCGCCCGTTTAATATTCCACCTTACGAAATGAAAATATGAGTGGTAATTGCCACTGTATATTTCACTAATGATACTGACCTCGCATTCAACAGTTTCGAGATAACGTTGAAATGTGATATAAATATTTGCGGTGGGAGTGCGGAGTGGTGCGAGTGATAACACCACTGTGTGGGAAAAATTAAGTTGTGTTAAATTCTACTCAGTTTGTTATTCTGGTTTGCAGCGAACACGTTGTCCCCTTCTACATCTGGAGATAACACAATCTCTTTTATGCTACTTCCCTCCAGGGGTCCATATTTCGCAGTTAGTTTTATCAGCGGTGTTAATTTCTTTCACAGGAGCGTGATATATTTGTCTTTTCTTGTCGTTACGCACATTTACAGTGATTCTGATGCGATTTTATGTGATGGTCTGCGCGTATTTTTTGGCAGATAAATTGAATGTTGAATATGTTGTGTAAATTAACAGGTCGGATGAATCAATAAATTTTGGTATTAGTGTTGTCGATAACTTATGTGCGATATGCGGTTCCCAGAGAGTTTTTCAAATATTTATTGAGGAGAATTGAAATTAAAGGCTTAGTGGAAAAAAGTGACAGCAGTTTATGCAGACACGTCAAAAGAAATCACGTTTTGGTAGACATAGGAGAAAATGGCAAGTCCGTGCAAAACGTGCTATATAAAAACGTAATTTTAAACTGTACTAATATTTTCATTTGTCTCCCAGAAGTCATTCGTCTCCCAGGAGACACGAAAAACTGAAATAAAAATGTTCACTATGTTTTCACATGCGTAAATGAACATGCTCACATTCGAAATATTTTAAAGACTAGTATTTATTTCGTGATATGAACTTAAGTTTTGGAATTAATAAAAACAATACATATTTTTGTTAGTTCAATGCCGTTTGAGAGTCACACAAAGTTCACAAATTAGAAAGATCAATACATATGTTTTGTTACATAATTATGAACACTTTGTCCAATAATCACCCGTGTAGTTATGAGTGTAAATCGAATATACATATAAGTATATTTCATAACCTCAAATTGGATTATATATAGTTCACATTTTTCGTTTTCTTATTGATAGTTATTAATGAAACTAGGAGAAAAAAGCTTTGTTTATCATATTTCGGTCGTATGTCACTTTAATCACAATTTGTTTTCGTTCATTTGATATAAAACATCAAGCAAATTAAGTTATTTATTGAATAAATAGTCTCAAATACTTTATTAAATTGACGAGTATAGGTACCGAAAAGGAAATGCATATTAAATAATTACCTTTCTTATTGGGAAATGTATATTTGCCTGGTATTACTCAAATCGTACTTTTAAATATTCTAAAAATTCAACAAAAAATGTTGTGAGTGTATATGTTTAGAATTTACAGTCCATTTGCTATATTTTAAATATTTATGAATTTTCTTGGTTAAGAAAAATGTTACTCACAACATTCAAAAATTTCCTTAAAAACGTTTTTCATGAAAAATAGACTACAATGTATAGCATGTACTAAGGAGTTTTGGTTATTCATTTTTCTTGCATAAGAGAGGTTTGTGTCGTGTTTTGTCAATACTTACTATTAATTTTTCGAGGCTATTCGTAGTACAACTAATGTACTACTCGCGCAACTTTTCTTGAACGATGACCTTGCTTCCCCCTCCCTTTAGCAATAAACAGTTGAAGGCAAAAGTTTGCAGCTAGCACTGATGACATCATTCCAAGCATTAAAACTTCGTTGGCGCGAAACAGAAGCTAGTGAAAGCTAGTTGGTTTCGTAGTCGAGAACTTCTGTTCAGCTTTATAACCATTATTATCTAAAGAAATGACTGAGCTAGGTCCTTCAAGGGAGGCACCTAAAACTCCTATCTAGTGACCCTGATGTTGCCTACCCAAAACGATGACCTGGCGCACACATAGCAGGCTTGACTTTGATTTTCCAGAGGTTAGCGTTACTGTAAATACTCTAGTGACCGACTTTGTAACTCATGCCCCCACTCCGCCCGCATTTCTTCAATCCATCGTTCAAGAAAAGTTGCGCGAGTAGTATGACGATAGATTTCTTCCTATTCATCTACAACTGGCTATCAGACGTTTTTAAAATGTAATTATTACATATACCAATATCTTATACTATGTGTTTAGATTGATGGCCTTTATGCCATCACAAAACCTACATCCTGAATATTATACCATTTTGACTTCTGGTTTTCACCTCTGATCGTCTTTTCGTCGCATCAAAGCCTCGGAAAAGAGACCATAAGCTGCGGATAAGGAAAAAACCTCTGTAGGGAAAAAAAAAGTTGTCAGAAGCCAAATATATATACTAACTGGTTCAATATGGCGACGCCGACACGTAAATTGTTTTAAAAGTATTTTCTTGTGATGAAAATTTCTTTCATCCTTAATTTCGTTCATGCGTAGCTTTGTTCAAATATGTTCTTAACAGTATCTGGTATTGGACTTAACAATGGATCGTAGTAGCTGATAATGTTATACTCCGCTTCAAAAATTTCCAACATCTAATGGCTTTGTATGTTACCTCCATACGAGATATGAATTGTTAATATTGCAATTTCAAAATTATAATTGCCGTAAAAAATACTTGGAAGGCATTGATGACGCGAATAGAGTTTACTACAGCTACATTTTTTTTCGATTTTTGCTAATGTGCACAATAATGCACAAAGATAACCTGTAATCTGATTTTCTCTGTTATCCTCTAATCCTAATATAAGATCATTCTCAATTAGGTCCGGAAATTCTGTCTTAAAATCTTCTACAACTACATTTCATTCTTATCCGTATTTGCTAACACTTCCATATTTTTCTCCTCTAGTTTTTTGAAGAGATTAAAACTTCAGTAACTTAGTCTAATTTGAATTTACTTCCACTTCTGCTTTTTCTCTATTAATCGTTTCGTCATGCGAAACGAATAAAACATTAAAAGGTGGCTATTTTGTATGTTTATGTAAATAAGGTGTTCGTTAAGTTTAATAAGAAAAAGTTCTGGGTCTCATTCATTTGAAAATCGCTATTGGTACACTTAAGAACGTAAAAGTTAGAAGTTGAACTTTCATTTGCTAACATTATTCAGTTTTGTTTTTTCCGTAATCACTTGAAATTATTCAAATTTAATGAGTTCCAAGGCAATACTGTTCGTAAGGTTTTGCAAATTTATTTATTAAAATATGGTAGTCGGATGAGTTATGGATAACTCTAAATATGCCGTGCGATTCATTATTTTGTTCAAATTAAATTCACTTGTTTACTTAAAGATGCATATACACATCTGAACGCTTGAGGAGTGACTTAAATACTGTGTAAGGATATACCAACTCTTTCTGAACTGCTCATTTTCGGGCGTGGACGTCCCGTATTCTTCTTCCAAACTTTGGTCGCCTCGGCATTTGAAATAAAAACAGCACCATAGAAGGTCGTCCCATCCTCGCCTCGGCGCTTACTTCTCGAACACCCATCCCATTTACCCCCGAATTTGCTTATTTATTTATTCAATACATTAGTTATTTATTTACTAATGTATTGAATTCAAATTATTAAAGTTAATTATTGATTCAATTATTATTTATTTACTTCTACGAACTAGGTTACGCTCATACTACTAAGCAGTAATATTTTCCCAGTCTCTAATTTTCCGTCATCTTAGTTCGAAATTTTTCTAGTTATTTTCTTAATTATTTCATGACGTGAGATGTATTATCTCCGAATATTTCCTGAGCAAGCGTTGCGGTTCAATGGCGGAAATAATAGCTCCCAATTGTCCTCTCCACGTTTTTGTAGCACTGCAATTTAAAGGTACCCTCTCCCTCAGAAAAAATGTCGTTCAAAATTCTATCTTCCACACCGCGCCGACAAACTTGGACACCCCTCGGCCTGGGGGAGGGCAGGGGGAGGGACGCGTTGACCAATCGCTAGCAGGTAGAACCACAGTTGTCTGTGATTGGTGTAACATCCCAAGGGGCAAAAAGAACGCTGTCTCAGGGGGAGGGGGCTAGTTCGTTTACGTACGAGACGGAAATATCGTCATATTTCCCTGCCGAAGGAGGTAGTTTGCCTGCGCGTACGCCACGACGAAAAAAATATTTCTAAGCGGGGTTTTCCGTCCAGAATGATTGTCTATAGACCAGTAAATATTTATCATTTTAGCAAAAATTATTATAACTTTTAGTAATCGATTTGTAACTCCTGACAAACTGCTATTTTGAGATATTCATTTCAGGCACAATTTACGTAGCCTTCCCGGCCGTTCTAACGCATATTTCGAATTTGTTTATAAAATTATAAATTGTTGCAAAATTGTTAATTCGCTGTTTTTGGTTCTGGGACATCGGGAGACTCTCCCCACTTTTAAGGATTGCAAAATTTGGAAATTGTTTATAAATTTGCAATTGTTGCAAATTTTTTATTGTCTAATCTGAATGGCGTTTAAATGTGATGCAAAATTCCGGAATCCGTTCGGTGCTATTATATCTCGTTCTCGAGATATATGTAATTGTTTATAAAAAATTAACATCTTAGTAGACCCCATTTGTTTGCGCTTAATTCATTCGCGCTAGCAGAATAGCGTGGGAAGGGCATACTGAAAAAAACAGTTCTCCAATGCCGCGCTTTTGCCTGCCACATACGCTTAAAATGCACTTGCTTGTAAACAAATTCTGTGGCCAATTTCATTATGCTAAATTCGTATTTTTACGGCGAGTATGAGCATAACTTTTATTTGGTTTTTATATTCTCTTTTAAGTCCTACAATTTCCAAGTCGATATATTTATCAAATAGGAAAGAAATTGATTATAAAAAAATATTTTCAAGGTGCATTACGCCCAAACAATTGTTTCTGTTTTTCTATCAAAGGGATGTTGAGCAACCGAATAACTGTATTATTAATTTTTTTAAGTCCCCTGTTAACACCGAGAGTCAGAAACTATTTGTTCCTCTTGTTTAACCATTACCATTAAAAAATAGGGAAACATATTGCTTAGCTGTTGGCTATAAACTGCATTGGATTGGATGAAGGTAGTGTTAAGGTTTTCAAATACAGAAATATTCAATTTTGGGTTTTGAAAGATCACATGAGTAGAATCACACATCACAATATTTACACAAGTATAGAAATTTCTAAATAAACGTATATAAACTTTAAGTTAATACTTTCAATTCAATTTATCATTCCTTTCTAAAACTGTTAATTTGATGATTTCATTTTATAATATTCAAATCAGAGCTTTATGTGCTAAATCTACGCATTGTTAATACATATTTTTAAACAACATTAATATATTTAATATACATTTAAAAGGTTTTAGATTGGCGAACGTTTCAATGAAATTTCATGAATTCCTAAATGCTTGAAAATAAATACTTGTAAAATTAAATAATTGTAGCGTGTAAAAATATAACAAACTCCTGTATTTGGTAAAACGAGTTGATATTACTAAAAGAAAGCAAAACAGATGTTATAACAATTCAAAGAGATTTAGCGTTTGTTTACAGTTTAGTAAATATCAATTGCTAGTGCATTCCCAGTGAAAATACATAGAACGAACTTGGTGGTCAAGTGATATGACCTTCCCAACACAGACTACATTTCAGTATCGTCGGAGTTCGAAGGTGGTTTGTTGGCCGCCATTCTACGAATCTATCAAAACCTTGAATTTTGCACGACCATCTGTACAGCGAGAACGTAGCGGTTTATTAAACGGAAACGGGCCATTTGAGGTATCTAATGTGCACTCTTTGAAAACGTTTAACCATTATAAACTATCCCTAAGAAAAATATCAAATAAACAATCTTAAAGGTCACCAGCTTAACATTGCCTTTACTATTTGAATGTTTTCAACATCCCCAAAACCAACAGAAAACCCATGTTTTTACAGGTTATTATAAAACCAATTCAATAAATATAAGCATTTATTCACGTTATTATTTTTAAAACACTAAAATATCTGCGATGTTATTTGATTCATGTCTTCATCGAAGATCTGAGATTAAAAAACTGATAAGCAGAGAAAATTAAAGTAATTTTGAGTGATTGATAAAGTTGAATGATCAAACGAATAACAATGTTTCTTGCTTCATATAATGCTATCGTGTTTAACAGACATGTAATTACATGTGATACCTATATTTAAACATCCAAACTAATGAAAATTTTCAAAATTAAAATCATCAATAAAACGTTGATTCATCAGCAAGGATTATATTATTAAATACTTTTTTGAGATTCATGTGCTCCTGTGTGAATAACATAGTAAACGTGATTCGTATGATCCAGTTTCTCAGAATAATACAAAACCTGCTAGACACATACACTAAACATAATAGTTGTCAAATAGTTATTTACGACATGAGTATCATAAGATATCTTATTACAATACGAAATTGGAGAATTATCAAACAAGACTCTTTAGACGAAATTGTTAACCAATTGAATATTGTAATAATGTTACCATTTGAATATCATAGAAAGTAAGACGCAATTTGTCAAAATTCATGTGAACTATAATTTTTCTTTAAATTTTACTCCTTATCCTGCGAAAGATGTGTGACAGTACTTATGTTAACAATTATACTGCCATGGGTTTAATTAATTAGTTTCAGTACGCAAATTATTGTTTTTGGTTTTAAAGAAGCATGGATATACAGAGTATCGGGGAA
>BLKR01007079.1:0-44321 GCA_011170035.1 Teleogryllus occipitalis | reverse complement strand
CGCGGGGGCGGGCGCGGGGGCGGGCGCGGGGGCGATAGCGGGGGCGGGGCGGTCGCGGGGGCGGGCGCGGGGGCGGCCGCGGGGGCGGGCGCGGGGGCGGGGCGGGCGCGGGCGCGGGAGCGGGCGCGGGGGCGGGGGCGGGCGCGAGGGCGGGGGCGGAGGCGGGCGCGGGGAGACGGGCGGGGGGCGGAAGCGGGGACGGGGCGGGGACGGGCACGAGGGTGGGAGGGGTGGGACGGGACGCGCAGGGGTTGGGGGCGGGGCGTGGGCGGGGCTGGCGGGCGCGCGGCCGAGCGGAACGTCGCCCACCGTGAGTCAGCGCCGCGGGAGGGGGCGCGTGGGAGGCTGAGCCGCTGTGTCGCCACTCACAAAGGTCATCGCGACGCTCCGCTCCTCGCGGCGACCCTCGGCGATTCAAACAGATTTGCCAGGCGGCTAAATGCCTCGCCAACTCCCATTCCTCCTCAGATCTCACATTCCTTTGACCATTCCCAGTCCTTGGTCGCCAGCAATGGATAAAATGGCTGAAATTGCTCTCCTGTCGGTCAAATGGGAGAGGAAATAGAAGCAGAAGCCTTGGTTGCCCATGTAATGCTAAATTTGGAAATGCTTAACTCAATGCCGAGGTTGAGACACTAAACACATTTATGGGGCTTGGACATTAGACAACAATTACAACCGGTTTGCTGGATTGTATCAATAATATCAACAAAGAGCTGTGTGTCGGAAACGGAGAGCAAAGAGTAATGGACGTAAATCCTGTGTTCGGTGAGTGGATTTGAACATCTGAAAACATCAGCTTTTCACAGACGACGCTGCGCTAAAGGAAGTTCAGTAAGAACGAAACGATGTCGAAAAGATGGGACACACGCCCCCAAAACCATTTCGCGCATACGCCGTATGTGGAACGCGATGTCCCAGTAACAGTCACAAAGCACGTTTCAGTGCGTCGAGTTTCCGCAACGTCCGGTTTCAAAATTGCGAAAACCAATTCGCTCTTCGCAAGGATGTTGGGTTAAGACATGGAAGTTTTACCTTATTAATGTGACATGAAGTGCCGTCAGTTTCCCCGGTACTTATATCTTTAAATAATTCTCAACACGAGACCACCATTTTTACGAGGAAGGACATTAAAATTTGAATATGTCTCCAGCTAGATGTTTAAACACCCGCGAATAGGATATGATTATGCAACCGTCTCGTCTACAGTACGTAAAGAACATCGCATTTTGAATTACAGTTTCGCAAAATTCAGCATTTTTGGTGTAAATGGTGTCAGACCTGTGCTGGTAGGTGTTAGTTTCATAGGGTCTTAGTGAAGATGATTCCATCTTCAACACCAATTACGAATTTATCTATCTGTTCAAGAATACAGGAGAAATGGTTACTTCTTGACAACTGCCCCGCGACAATATAATGCCCACGGAATACAAAAACAAACAATTACTTGTTGGTAAACCGCAATAGTTTGTAAATTTCAAGTACAATATAAACTACATATTCATATTTGAAGGACATGCTACTTGACACATTTACTTCATCTGTCAATCGATGGTTGGATACACGAATAATGCAATGCAAATTCGATTTGAGGTGACTACACTCGGAAGCAAGCTTTGCAGCCAGTAAACAGGTATAGACCTCTCCCAGTTTTTATCGCAACAGGAGAACCTGTTCTTAATACAAACAGCCCGCGACTTACAAAAAAATCGTTTGGTACTGCATGGTGGAGTTCATCATTTTCTAATTCTCACCTACAGTTTGCATTACAGAACAATGAACATATTGTTTCGTTTCCTTGAAGGGGCGGAGCTCTTTCAACTTTTGTTTCTCATGTATAAACATGTTTAATGAACAGTGATTTCAAGAGATTCTGATTCATCAAAGAGTGTAATACGAGATTTTGATTGGTCTCAATAATTAATATATTAAATAATGAGAGGTGCACAGGTACATTCGGAAACACTTCCTTTTCATTTTGCCATCATGTTGAAAATACGAAAGGACATCCAAAAGAGCTAGATTATGAAAATTAACAATTCCACAGAATTGCAAATGCTTGTATAGTAAGACAATACAAACAATCTTATCTTGCGTGTTTGTGTCGGCTGCTTGTAAGGAAGAGGTTTCCATCGCTTGTACGTGTTTGCAGATAGCAACCAAGGTAGCGCCTTACGTAACCTGAGAGGTACGGACGGCGGTGGAGGCGAGCGGCCTGGCTGGACCGGGTGGAGGTGTCGAGAGCGGTAAAACAATATCGCCTGCGGCCACGACGGCGGGGGCGGGGGCGGGGACGGGGACGGGGGCGGGGCGGGGGCGACGCCGAGACCGTGACGATGAGAAGGCGGCGCCGAGAAGACGATTCCCCGCGCCCGCCGCCCCGCGCCGCCCCGCGGGCGAGAGGCGCTCGGGGTCGTCGCGGCGGCGCGGGTCAAGGCGAAGAGCAGGCGCTGCACGGGGCGACCGACCCACGAAAGCGGCCGCCACGGCACCCTTCCTCACATGCCGAGAAAAAGGACGGTAAAGTTGGTTGGTTGGTTGGTTAGTGATTCCGGGCCCGCCAACATCTTACCTCATTATTCCCGTAAGTGTAGTGCATATTTTTCCTCAGGATATGGCACTGATCTTCCCCCGCTGGATGGCGAGATCCGGTGCCGACCTACCGTCGGCTAGCGGAGTCTCCCTCTACAGGACTCTCCCACCAGCGGGGCACCGCCCCAGCCGGGACAAGCCCTAAGCTCCCAAACCGCTCCCTGGGGTGTTTTGCTAACCTGTCCCCAATAGAAGGTAACCATTAAGCAAATAATTTCGGTATTTTAGGGTTATTTCAATAAACTAATGTAGTGCTCTGCACCCTATGAATACCACCCATGGTAACATATGCGGTTACAAGACCTGGAGGTCCTGGAGTCTCGAGTTCCGACGCTCCTGCAGATTTTCGACATCATTTTCCATGAGAATTCAATTAGTGAACTGGTCATTTGTGGGATTCCTCCAATTAATACCAGACAGACAGCAGAGCCTTAAACAACGTGCCACGCCCTCACTTCACAGATGCCACCTCCCATTGAATCTTGATCAAAGTACGCGGAAAACGAGATGCGAAGATAAGCGAGCCCCAAGACACTATGTGTATTCCCAAGACTACGATACGTTTCGTGGGGATTACTTGAGATAATGAGATAGATAAAATATATTACCCAACAATAAAAGTGAAATAGATTGTGACTAAAGAATGAAGAGAACTGTAAGATAAATATGACCTATTACATACTGGAGTGACGTTGAGATGGCATTAAAGTCGTTAAAGGCTAGAGAATTGAGTGGAACATATATTACAAGAGCACAACGTTCGTACTGATTAACCATTCTTTGAGCAATGTTTATGACATGCAACCGGCATCTATTGGTGTAACAACGATCCCTTGCAGGAAGTCATCACCTATAAATGTACGAGAATTGAATAATAATAATACCAGCCGTATGTGTTGGGAATCACCCTATCGCAGCTACAGAATTTATAAGCTTACTTAAATATATCAAAGAACTATTATTCTTTTTAAAAAAGACTGGTGACATCTATGGTAGCTTGTACGATAGCCTTGCAACGTACGATAAATTTAACAATAGAAACAAGAAATGGAATTGAGATTAAGAAAAAGAGGTTTTTCTTTTTAACCTTGATTGCACTCTATAAAGAATAAGAAAAATTATGTTACAATCAAGAGTTATCATAAATGTAACGTAAAACTGTAAATTAATATGTGAAAAGGATATTAATAGTGTATTGCACATTCAAGTGTATGAACATTGACCTGAACGAGAGCTGAATTTATTCGCTTGGGTAGCTCAGAGCACGAATCGATGTCACTGCAGTTCCTATGATCTAGAGGTCTTAGTACTCGAGTTTGGACAGTGGCAGAATTTTCGACAATAGCTACAGAGCTAGGTCGAATTCAGCTGCTGTCTGGAAGAGAATTCTAGCGGCCGGCTGATCTGATCGGTAGATTTCCGTGGTTTCTCCGATCAGCACCAGGTGAATGCCGGAGCAACACCATAACAAACGAGTCACAGACCGTGTGCCATTTTTCCTTCCCCATCCTTATTCTATCCTCCTCCTTACTCAAATACACGTACAATTACATCCTCTACACATAGAGCGAACTTAGGTCTTGTCCCGGCTGGAGTGGTGTCCCGCTCTATTTGGTTGAACAATACGCCGTAAGCCGACGACGCGTACGACGAGTAAGCCACGTCGTATCCCGCCATCCAGCGGGAGAAGATCACCGCCACTGCCCCCATAAGAACATGCATTACACTTACGGGATTCTAGGTCGACGCCGTATCCCGCCACCCAGCGGGAGATCACCGCCACTGCCCCCATAAGAACATGCTTTACACTTACGGGATTGTAGGTCGACGTTGTATCCCGTCATCTAGCGGGAGAAGATCACCGCCACTGCCCCCCATAAGAGCATGCATTACACTTACGAAACTAATTAACATTGCAGTTGATGCCCCCGAAAACATCAATCAATCTAAAAAGCTGAATTTTAAAATCAACCTAGACAGTGGCAAATTCTCCAATACACCTATCAAACCTAGTTTTGCTACAGTCAGTCAGTCTTTCGCATCCGTAAGCGCTATGAAGTGCGTTAGAGTGAGAAGTTTCAAACAGTTCTAAATACTGCCCAGAGAATTCGCCCGGCGCAGGCGAAGGCACCGCATGCCAGCCGCCATAATCTAGGGCTTCCCATGTTTCATTGGCGGGGAGGGGAGAGAATGCGCGACTGGACGGTCGGTAGGCTCCGCAAAATATTGTGGTGAACAGTCCTTCTCCAGTCATTCGTAAGTTGCGCTTCTCTCACGTTTTTGTGAAAATGAAGTGGGTTAATTATCCAGAACTTAGCAGTTTGTGTACTTGTCTTATGGAAAAATTGATTGATTGATTGATTGATTGCATTTTTCGTGTTTCCGGGCACTTCAAGTGCGTTGGTCATTAGTCTCGTGCGTGTAGTGCATGTTTTTTTCTTGGGAGAGATGGCGGTGATCTTCCCCCGCTGGATGGCCAGATCCGGCGCCAACCAACGTCGGCTAGTGGGGTTTTCCCCCTAACCGTGACTCTCCCACCAGCGGGGCACCGCTCCAGCCGGGACAAGCTCTAAGCTCCCGACCGGTCTCCCCGAATATGTGGTAGTGTAGTGCATGTTAGTGTAAGTGTGTGTGTAAAGGGAGAGGATATGTCAAGGAAGAGGAAGGAAAGATCGCGCGCGGTCAGTGGCCCGTTTGATAGGGTACTGCTCCGGCATTCACCTGGTGTTGATCGGAGAAACCACGGAAAACTACCGATCAGAGCAGCCGGCCGCTTGAAATCTCCTCCAAACAGCGACTGAATTCGACCTAGGTGAAAAGCTAGTGTCGAAAATCCTTCCGCCGTCAGGACTCGAACCTACGACCTCCCGGTCGGAGGTACTGCAGTGACAGCAGTTGATGCACTTGGCTACCGCTCCCGGTTTTTTAGAACAATTATTAAGGTAGGAATTTCATAGTATTGGGATTTAAGAAAAGCCCAAAATAAAAGCCAACGGTAGAGGTAGCTTCTATAATGTGCGGTGTACTTGAAATGATGTTCAGGTTTCGCCACTGAACGTAGAGAAGGTGAAGCTCCCGCCGGTCTGTCGCGAACGCCGCCTGGGTGGGCGCCATCTCCCATTGCCTGCCTCCGCGCACGCCCCTCGCGGCGCGACCCCACGACAGTCGAGGGAGCGCCTGCCTCGTGTCGAACAAGCGCCGGGCGATAACTCAGGATGAGCCACGCGGCGGGGCGGGCTCCACGCTCGAATAGAGCGACGGAAAGAAATACGCAAGGGAGTCCCGAGACCACCACACTTCGTCTTCCGAGATGCGGCGTCTTCAGCTGGTGAATTTACTGCATTATTTGGCAACATTCCGCGACGAGTGGAATGTTTCCAGGGAGTTTTGTTTTTGAGAGTGGTAAACATTCGCATCTAATGAATGTAAATAATTGTCGGGTGAGTACTACTCTTCTGTGGTTTTCTTTGTTGTATAGTCATCTAGCCGCATCGAAATTGGCATCTCCAGGTCTAACTAGGTTTCCCCTGATTTTCCTCACTTATTTCTTACCTCTGTGATACTAAGTTGTTTATATCTGCCTCTTACCTTCCTTTTTACTGAAAGTTTCCTTCTCCAAGAGTCGTGTCACTTTGAGTACTCAAACTACTTCACCTTTGGTCACAGAATATTATGTTTGAAACATCAGTTTCTTTTGCCTCTCATTTAAGTCCAAGTATTCCGGTCAAGCACACCAATTCACATGCATACATTCTTCGACGTTCAACATTGATGACCAGCTCTCGCGTATTACAAGAGAAAAGACCTTATCCCAAACTACGTGTATTTTGTCTGTTGTATTTCTTTCGAAAAACAATTTCTATCCACTTTGTCGGTTTCAGGAAGCCAAAGTACGTGTTTTGTGTCGTAAAATCATAACAGCAATACAATACTTTCTCTACCCAATGTAAGTAGTCTCTGAGAATGTAAAAATTGAAATTCAATTTACGGTTTCGAACACACACCACCTGCATAAAACTCAAATGAATCCTCACCGTATTGATTTGTTTCTGATCAGGAAATGCCAAGTTTGTCTCTCATCTCTGAACTTTTCCTACATGTAGTCCAGGTCCAGTTCTATCACTGTTATCGGCGAGAATGCAAAATCATCACAACAAAATACTTGTCAAAATTTGTTCACTTGATTATTCAACATGCCAAAAAAGCAGTAAGTGTTTTGAATTGTATTTTACACTTCTTAATGATGAACAAAAGAGAAAATATTATTTGTCCTTTACGATAACAATATATTGGTTGTATTGTGGCAATGATACCATCATAGTTTATATTTGCTGAAGAAAATGTACTCTGAAAAAGTATCAATGTAATATTCTTAATTGAGAAAGATCCCTCTGAAATAAGACAGCATTACGTAATGCAATAAATTGCGAAGAAATTCGGTTTTGCTTGAATAATACGAGTATATACGCTTCGCTGTTAAAACCACAATGCATAAGGATACATTCCTCAGGCGAAGGGACCGGGAAGGGTGGCTCGGTGCATCAACTGATGTCACTGCAGGGCCTCTGACTGGGAGGCCCTAAGTTCGAGTTCCGACAGTGGCAAGATTTTCGACATTAGCTTGTCAGCTGGGCCGAATACACTCGCTGTCTGGGGGAGAATTCTAGAGGCCGGCTGCCCTAATCGGCAGTTTTCCGTGGTTTCTCCGATCAACACCAGGCAAATGCCGGAGCAGTACCCTAAAAAACGGACCACCGACCGCGTGCGATCTTTTCTTCCTCTCCTTTGTTCTATCTTCACCCCTTACACATACTTATACTACAGTACCACCCACGCAGAGAGACCGGTCGGGAGCTTAGAGCTTGTCCCGGCTGGGGCGGTGCCCCGCTGATTGGAGGAAATCCTACTAGCCGACGGTAGGTCGGCGCCGGATCTCGCCACCCAGCGGGAGATAATCACCGCCACCTCCCGAGGGGGGAAATGCACTACACTTACGAGACTAATAACCTCAGTAGTTGACGCGCCCGGAATCACAAACAAGCATCAACCAATCAGGTGAAGGACTAGAATACGGAAGTAGCGGGAAGAGGGCAAGGAGCACGTGCCAAGGCGCCTAGTAAACCGGAATATTGCGCGCATGAACACACGCAACAGCTCGAAAATGAATGTGCGCCTGAGTAGGTACCTCGCATACACATTCTCAGACACGCGCTTATCTCCCTTGCCTCGAGAAGGAGACAAAAAGAGCGGTCGATGACGGCATAGGGGTTATCGTCACGAGCAGTCGCTTTCGCAACACTGCCACTCCCTCACACACACGCATTCCCGCGCTCGGCCTCGTGAGGATACCAATTATAACAAATACTTGACATTGTTTTTCGTCGTAATTGTCCAATGAACAACTACAAGGAGAAACTCATCCATTTAACCATTTCGTTTAAAATTCGAGAGCCGTGGAAACTGCGATTACACGACAGCAGTAGTCTACATATGGAGGACTTGGAGCAGTAACAAGATAAGTAGCAGCAGCAAGCCTCTCCTTCTCGTAAAGTTAATATCTCGATATTGGTCGAAGTGCCTGAACTTGGTAATGCCCCAAACCCTGCATTAATATGAACAAGACTGATATAGTAACGAGATAAACCACACTTTCATTGAAATCGAGGTATTAAATTTACGAACATAGGGAGGCTTCGTTAGCTTGTATCTTGTTATTGCCCTAAGCCCTTAATACAATTATTTAACAGATTAATTTCATGATGACTGATTATTTTGCTTCTCTCTTGAAGTATAGCACTATCGCAATAATTTTCATCACCTTAACATGGCATCGTCTGAATCGCCCGAGGGAAACGAAGAGTATTTAACGTCACGAATGGCAAATATCACAAAAATAAAAAATAAAAAAATTAAAAAATGAAGTCCACGTTTACATTAATAATGCAACGTCCACGCAACGTCAATTACGTCTTTTGGGCCGTGAGCCACTGTGTTAGAGTTTCTAGTAACGGCGTCCATGTGCCCTGCAGTGTGATGGAGTGTGCGAAGTGCGACGGAGATGGCGGAGGTGGCGGAAGTCGCGGGGGAGGAGTCATTTTTTTCGGGTGAGAGCGCGCGCAGTCGCGGAAACGCCCACCTGGCGCTCGTGTGGGGCCGCGCCCACCCGGCGCGACGCGGCGCGACGGCGCGGCCGCGAGGAGATGCTATCAGGTGCGAACGGCGAGCCAAAGAATTCGCCAGAGCATTTTCAAATATACGGCATTATCCACCCACAATAGGACCCTTAATCTAAGTACTTCTCAAGTTAATTTATTCCGAAACATATTTTGTTGGGCAAAATGTAATTAATGTCATTTGTCTCTTGATGATAGATTCGCTTGTTTATTTTCGGTGCGGAAATCAAACATTTTAGGCTATAGACCATTACCTCAAGCCTGAAGATAAACCTAAATTGTAGTAGATCTAAGTGTGATGGTTTTGAGTTTAAGACGGTGAACATTATTATATTTTTCTCTCATAGTTCCGGATATTGCAAAGGTGCATTAAACCAAATTAATATTTTGTGTTTAAGCAGTAACAAGGATGGGCTATAAAAGAAGAGGAAATCTTCTTACAACAACATGCAAATAAAGTTAAGTGTACAGCCATTTTCAAACTTTCCATCTCGCGCGTCTCGTATAGCACTCTTTGTTAGGGAACAGTTCCAATTATTTGTCGTCCAATGATGATGAGAAGTTGGTCATCAATTGAAGCAGGTAACAAAATTAGCGTACATAAAAGAATAATGAGGAACAGTTAATTTCCATTTCATTGGTCTTATATGATTTCGCAAAAGCTCCATAAATACTAGGCCTTCAATACCAAAATGCATTCTTAAGCTGCTGCATATTATTACTACTGGAAATTCTCCAAGGACACGACTGATTTTCTGTCTTCAGTTAACAAATGCTGAATAAATATATCAAATGTTATTCGCTATGGCTGGTATCAAAGTGAGAGACAAAGTGAGAGATATCATTTTAAGATGATTTGACTGACTGAACATAACTCCTTGAGATCTTGCAAAACATTTGAATCGGTTATTTTTAAAAACCCCGAAAATCACTCTCCTTTGCATTTTCGCTTTTTGTGAGAAAATAGAAGCTACAGGGTAGATGCATCGTTCCATGTGTAAATCTCGTAAATCAGATGAATAGAATGGCCGTGAGGACACTGCAAATTTTGGGTTTGGTTTTCAAACTCTACAAATCATTGATTTGAAGGTTATGTATGACTGTGTATGCATGTATGTATGTATGTATGTATGTATGTATGTATGTAGGTATGTATGCAGGTATATATTCAGTGTGTATGAGTGGGCATATCACTGACAGATTGTTTCAAAGGGATGTTCAAAACGGAAATATTCCTATGTACTATCATGGTAACACACATTTCAAGCAACTGTTTCTATCCTTTGAATCATGGGTGACGTAGATGCACATTGTCATTTCACATAATATTGTAATAAATGTGTAAAATTACAAACTGAACCAGCAATGTGTATTTATTTACACGTTTAAGTAAAAAAATCCTGATTACTTTTTGAAATCCCGTAAGTCATACACTTTTAAATACGTCCAGCGACTTTTGTACTATTCATACAAGTATATTACATGTCTACATGGCATTCTCAATCAAGATGTACGCATCAGAAATTAAAAAACAGAGAAAAGTACTCTATGATTGTAACACTTTGGTTTGGTTTTCCCACAACTTTACAATTTTTGACTTGCGGGATTGTCAAATAACCGATTCATTTCGTAGACATTTAGGGAGCTGACCAACTGCGCAGCCGCCGAGAGTTTCCTTATAAGTGCGCGACCGACGAGCCGCCCTGAGAGGGGGAGGGACGTGGCGAATGGGCGAGGGCACGAAATCGGGGCGGGCGGGGCGGCGGCGGGCGAGCGGAGTTAAAGAGGGCGGACGGAGGAGGACGCAGGTAGACACATACTCCGGTTCACTGCAAACGGTTCACATGGTTTTGAATCCTCTCTGCAATCAAGAGGCACTGTAAAAGAAGGTTGCCTAGTTCTGGACTACTGATCTTCGCTTCCCCTATTTACAGATATGTATATTGTTAAGTCATTCATCTCGCTGAGAAATACTGCTAAGATTTTGTTAATACTGCCGAACTTTCTATTTCCGGGTGTATAGGATATGAGCCAATAAATTGCAATCTCCACAAATAAATTGCATTTATACATAATCGGCATAATGTTTCTCACCAAATTTAGTATTGGACAGTGCGCCCTTTTTGGAATTAAATGCTCACAAGCAAAGTGCTATTTAATTAACAATGAAATAATCAATTGTTATCTCCATTATGTTTCATTTTGAGATACACAGCTCAACACGTGCTTCGGTTACATATAATAGTAACGGGATAACATTTGTTCTTAAATGAAATGGGACACATGCGTATATTCTAGTGCAATGGAATCGATAAACATATCTATTGCGTGTAGGTACATAGAGTGGCAGCACCCCCTTTCGCAGAGCAGCGTGATTGATTGCTTGATTGAGTAATGTTTCCGGGCGCGTCAAATTCTAAGGTCATTAATCTCGTAAGTGTAGTGCACGTTTTATCACGGAGGGGGGTAGCGATCTTCCTCCACTAAATGGCCAAGTCCTGCGCCGACCTGCAGTCGGCTAGCGGTTTTTCCTCAACCAAGTATCTCCTACCAGCGGGGCACAGCTGTAGCTGGGACAAGCTCCCGACTAGTCTCCCAACAAGTGTGGCAGTGTAGTGTGCGTAAGTAAAGGGTGGGGGCAGGACAAGGAACAGGAAAGAAAGAACGCACGCCGTCTTATGTTAGGGTACTGCTTCAGCATTGGCCTGGTGTTGATAAAAAAAACACTCAAAAACCACCGACCAGAACAGCCAGACGCTTGAATTCTCCTCCAGACACTTCGACCTGTCTACCTAGCTAATATTGCAAATCCGGCCGCCATCTGGACGCGAACCCTAGGCCCTCGTGGCGCTGCAGTGATCGCCAGCTGGTGCCACCTAAGCCGGTCGGAGCAGCGCGCGCCGAGGCGCGGAGTATAGGAGGGCGGGAGCGCGAACGCCAGCGAGCAACGGCCCCGGGCGCTGCGGCGACGACCGCGAGGGCGACCGCGACCGCGACCGCCGCCTCGGCCTCGGCCGCGACCACGGGCAGCGGTCGCCCGGGGCGAGAGGCGCCGCCCCGCGCCACCCCACCGCACCCAGCGCCGACCCCGCTCGCCGCGCCCCTCCACCCATGCGACCCTACTACGATGGCGCCCGACCACGCCAGTCGACTGCCGGAAATGACGTGCGCTCGCTGGTTGCAAATGATGCTAAAGATCTCCCGATCTACAACAGAGATTTGAGTATTGTAAATGCACACAAAGTGCCGGGGACATACAAGCTGCGGCGAAATTGGAAAATGGCAAATACACTGTTTGCGGGAATCTACACTACTAAGCCCAAAACGGTAAATAAATTATTTGTAGAGTGGTCGAGCAAATATATCTAAGTGTCAAAAGTTCAGATTTGCTTTTTTTTCATCTCAAGATGATGTAATTGCCAAGGCCAATGCAGTGATATTGGCTCTGAAATTCAAAACCTTTCCATTTAGTTCCAATCTTCTACAAAACGTCAAACGTTTGTATTGACCGCTTATGAATCTCAGACTACTGGTACTTAGCTCAATTTGCCCGACCGCTCTACATTTATTGCTAACATTGAGACACGCTGATATGTGTTTTTTTTCACTTCCAATGACCACGATGTATTATTATTTTAACTATCATTTTTCAAAAATTAATTTTATTCTTTATATCCACATCAAAAATAAAATATAACTTTTCGTCACTACCTCTCTTTCGTGTTCCTCCGAAGAAGTATAGTTTTGTGTATTTTGCGGGGTCCTATTAGGGTGCTGACACACGTGCGCACTTTAACGGACGTTAAAAATACGACGTAGTTTAAGAACCCAAAGCTTACCTAGCCTACATTCCAGACGCCTAAGATTTCTTGGGCATTAATGAATTGGATTACATTGGTCGCTTGCAAAGGACTGTATTTCATAGACGTTCTTTATGAACGCGGAATCAGTACTTCCTTCAGAAACATGGTAATGTGCCATTTGCAGCAGTTATTTTGTAGTTGCGTGGCCTCAGTGTACTCACTCAGTGCTTTTAGTACAAAGAGAGTCCTATTTGACATGTGGGCATTCGAACTCGTTCGTCACCGTAATACACTCCCGATAGATTATGTCGTTTACTTAGTACGAATGATGTCTTTCATATTAAACTCAAAAAGATCTGCGTAATCATTGCCGCTTTTTAAGTTTAAGAGAGCGCCATATGCGAGAAGCATAACCAAAATGGTTAAGAGAAGGCCCAGTAAGGAATACTTAAAGGAGATGGTGACTACCTCCTTTAAACAAATGGTCGTTTCCCACTCATTTGAAACGCTTATGGAATGAATACATGATATGTGTTCACTGTGAATTTGTCATAAATATGCCTCTCTTCACATTTTATCACACGTGAGTGCTCCGTATCAAAGCAGAATTCTCAGTATTGCTTGGCATCGATCTGCATTTTCCTCATCGCCACTCAACATTCCAAATAGCCAATTTCATCTTGTTTCAATTGGTTTTTTGCCTTGCCTTACTTCAAATTGTCTTTGTATTAACAGATTTTAGGAACACGCCACGCACACTCCGAGTTTGTTGGAGCTTCTCGCCTTAACCCACAATTCTCATCACCTCATCGCGCCTACACGCTACTCACCGCCTCTGCCAACCGACGAACCACATGAGGCTTCTCCTCTCAGCTGACACATCCTCTCTCGTTGATTCTGTCAATGGTGAAACGCATTCACAAGCAAAAAGATATTACAAAAATGTAAAGTATTTAAAAACTCAAAATACGAAAATATTCAAAATTACGCGGTCTTACAACTGAACTTGACTTCGGGATGACTTGGAGCTTGTTTCACTTTCAAACTAAGTTACTGCGGTACTTTAGGCTCGGAAAATACTTTGTTCAGAGGATTACATGAATAGTTTCATTTCCAAAGGTTATAATGAAATGTGTCAAATATTTTTATGAATTTCTTTGTTGTCAGCTACCTTATGTAATTGATTCCCATGAGCTTTCCTAACATGTTTAACTATACCGCGTGCCCCTACCCTCCACTTTCCTTCATTCCGAATTCCACAAGCCTATCTTCAGTAAAAGCGACGATGATGTCCATTGCCACCTAATTCACCTTGCATACCTCGCGGTCTTTGCAGTTTTACCTCTGGCGTTCTCTACCACCCTGCGCTGAATCCCTTGGGGTTCTCGCCCACACCGGGGTCTCGCCCCGCGTCGCCCGCCCCGCGTCGCCCGCCCCGCGTCGCCCGCCCCGCGTCGCCCGCCCCGCGTCGCCCGCCCCGCGTCGCCCGCCCCGCGTCGCCCGCCCCGCGTCGCCCGCCCCGCGTCGCCCGCCCCGCGTCGCCCGCCCCGCGTCGCCCGCCCCGCGTCGCCCGCCCCGCGTCGCCCGCCCCGCGTCGTTCGCCCCTCGCCCGCCCCGCGTTGCCGAGGGGATTGGGTCCTAACGGAGGTCGCACCGCGAGGAATGCGGCTACATCACGACGCCGCGGCGCGCGCCCCGACCGCCCCCCTGCGGCCAAGGGAGCCCGCCCCACGTGGCGCGCCACACGCTGCGGCGCCGACGCCATTTTTGCTGCTTTTCTTTGCAACGCGGTACCGTTCCGCCTGCCTTGCATGCTGGATGTTTTTTCACTCTCCGTCACAATCTCTCAGCACCTATGCACGTCCAATGGTATCTTGGTTGGTTGGTTGGTGAGCAATTCTGGGCGCGTCAACAGCTTAGGTCATTATTCCCGTAAGTTTAATGCATGTTTTTCCCTCCGGGGATGGCGGTGATCTTCCCCCGCTGGATGGCGAGATTCGGCGCCGACCTACCGTCGGCTAGCGGGGTTTCCCCCTAAATAGGACTCTCCCACAAGCGGGTCAACGCCCCAGTCGGGACAAGCTCTAAGCTCCCGACCGGTCTCCCGGAATGTGTGGTAGTGTAGTGCGTGTGTAAGGGGGGAGGATAGGACAAGGAAGAGGTAGAAAAGATCGCGCGCGGTCCGTGGTTCGTTTGTTAAGGTACTTCTCCGACATTCGCCTGGTGTTGATCGGATAAACCCCGGAAAACTACCGATCAGAGCAGCCGGCCGCTAGAATTTTCGTCCAGACAGCGACTGTATTGGACCTAGCTGAAAAGCTAGTCTCAAAAACCCTGCCGACATCAGGACTTGAATCTAGTACCCCGCGGTTAGGGGCGCTGCAGTTACAATAGTTGATGCACTAAGCTACCGCTCCCGGTACAATGGTATGAGATGTCGCATGAATGGAACAGTAGGATGGAAAGAAATAATTCTGCTTTTAAAGCAATGGAGATCGTTCGACATCGCTACGGATTCATCGGAAACTAAATGGTCACTCCCTCTCACATATCCTTCCAACAAGATAAATTATACCACAACAGATCCTTAAAGTAAATGAGGCCGTATGCATTTAAATAATATAATTTTTACCAACGTTTATCATTCCAAGATAATTTTTATAACCCATTTTCGTACATATCTTTTTCTTTTGAGTAACTGAGATCGCATGTAAGTAATTCGAGCAAAGCGACTTTTTCATTAGACTATTCACGAACGTATGTACGGATCCAGCGATTTTAACGCGAATTGAATATTTCACGTACAATACTATGTAATTGTTTCGTGTAAATTTATTCTTCGGAGAATTATTAAAAAGAAAATTCAATACTGAGTATATTTTATTACTCTGCCTTTTTCACGTATTCTGCCTATTTCAATACTACGGAGATGTAACTTCTATTAAAAGTTTTCTCTATAACTCTATGGCTGTACTCGTGGCTCATTGCAAAGTCGCAAGCCTTTCACCACTGAGGTCCGGGTTCGATTCCCGTCGAATCTCATGTGAAATTTGTTCCAACAAAACGAGTTCGGCTGCTTCACAAGGGCTAGTCCAACCCTTGTGAAGTGTCCTAAACCCTGCCCCTATCCTTACTCCTTCCCAATTCTGGCCGCTGGGTAGTGACGCAGGAGGAGGAGGTAGGAGGCGCGTACGCGGAGATGCTACCTGGCGGTCCTCTTGACAACTGACTGCGACGTGACGCGACCTGACAGTGATAATGGAGAATTACTCCAAAAAGCGCGCAAAGTAACGGAGGATTACTCCACAGCGCAAAGCGCTCAACGACCCGTAAGGGTCTTCGAGACGCGTTGCGTCAAAAAATAACTGTTGCTATTCCAAATATAATTTGTAGTGTTTACTAAAGTTCTGATCCTGTTCCAGGTCTTGAACATGAGTATTATATCTCGCAGTACGTATTTCGAAGTATCGATTACGCATTAATTCCTTTCCACAACTTCTTCTTTCTCGAATGTAGCAAAACACAAGGTGGTAACGAGATTTTCAAACCGATTAACCACTTGATCCACATACACAAAAACTAATCGAATTCCTAGAACCGGAGCCGGCAGGTCAGTTCCTTGGTGCAAGCTTTTTGTCCCCGTCGGCGGTGCAAGACGGCGAGCAGCTCTCGCGCGGGAGACAGCGTCCGCAGCTTCAGCTGCAACTGCAGTTGACGGCAGCGACGCGAGGCAGCGGCGAAGACAAGCTTTCCGCTCCCGCGCTCTTGGACGGACAAGACTTCCGCTCGTAACGTCCCCCGCCGTAATCTCACAGAGACCGCAATGAAGACTTGCTCTGCGCATTCTGCTCGCAGCTGCGGAGCGGAAGACGGAATCCATCTTTAACAGTTGCGATTCGCTACCCGTAAAAGCGGCTCCACACATTCGTTATTCGGCGAGTAGAGAGCAACCGCATCTTCAACAGTTGCGATTCGCTACTTGTAAAGGCGGCTCCACACATTCGTTATTCGGCAAGTAGAGAGCAACCGCATCTTCAACAGTTGCGATTCGCTACTCGTAAAGCCGGTTCCACACATTCGTCATTCGGCGAGTAGAGAGCAACCGCTCGCCGAATCGAGAGTAGTATGAATGAGTTGCTTGCTATTTGCCGAGTAACGAACGTTCGGTGCTCGCCCTACCCACCGCGTGTCGGTCTTTTGGGACACATCAAAGGAAGTGAACATTCGCTGAACACGTCAGCTGCTCGGGATTGGGCGAGTAGCAGCTGCTCGGCAAATGCCGCACGTATGGAGCCGCCTTAAGGCTTTCCCTCATTTCACATGTGTGTCAAATTTTAAGTAACACAAGTAGACCTTTAGCAGTTATCAAAGCTTCTCACCTCCACTTCTACGCTCTTAAATAGTGACGATGTTGCTTTACCGGACGTTATTTTAAGTTCAGCATTTATTTCCTTTACTTTTGAATGACAGGCATTGCAAGACTACTAACGAGTGGTTATTTACACAAGGTCTGCTCACGAAATTGCACCAGCCTGCATACTCTGACTGCGGCATGGAAGTTGACTGCGCTACTCGGAGGCGATTGTCGTGTCGGAGGTTGCAGTGTAGAAAAGGAACAGTAGATTGATGCGGGGAACTGGAGGATTCTAAGTACAAATGCTGCCGTTACTATTATGATTCCGGGATTATTACGCTGCGGTTATAGAAAAGAGTAACATGTTGACCAACAAAAGTATACAAAGCGCAATGTTCTCAATCGTTGTCGCAGACAATGAACATGAAGTGGTAAACGTCCACATAGTTTTAGAATACGACGTCAATCTGTAATTACTTCCGTAAGAACAAATGGAATGTCTATTGCCCTCGGTGACAGTTTAGTGAACTCAATTGTTCTTGACGGTAAACTCCTTGATCCATCATTGAATTTGTTATGTTATTGGAATATATTTCTTGCCAATATAGGTTTCTTTCTAAGCTACTTTCTCAAATTCCTCCAAAGCTCATTTGTTAAGTGGGGTAGAATATTTTCGAATTAAGTTCCATTGAAATTAAAACATATTCCTCCTAAATCCCCCTTGGACCACTGACCGCCTCGAAATGCCCTGAACGAGCCCTCTTCTCCTTATCGAGGTCCGCACGGCCTACTTGAGCACGACAGGGCTTCTACACGTCAAGAGGCCTAGACAATGAGATAGATAACCCCTGCGTATTGAAAGAAAATGATCAAAACGAATTCTTTTAGAGTATCAAGCGTCATTTCTAGCATTTTATATCAGCATCATACTCTTTTCTAATTGGTTTATGCCTCTACATGAACTAGGGAAAAAATCAGTGGTACTTGCATTATCAAACAGCATTTCTGTATTTATTTTAGCATCAAAAGACGTCACTTCTGGTATTTCATACCATCGTACCCCTTTCTACTTGAAGAATGCCTTCCATGAACAAGATGAAAACAATCATTGATGAGAGCAAAACGTACGCTTCAAACAGTATTTACAAACTTATTTACATCTGCATAAATCTACTTCAACCTTTATTTGCTAATCAAGTTCAAGTTCTGATAAGTTGTTTATGGCGGTTGACCGACGACAGGAAGTAAAGGGTCGGTCTTACGCTTCAGGATGTACCGTTTATTCCTTAATCTTTCTCTGCTTCAAGAGTTTTCGGCCGACCAAGCAAAGCACAGTTATTCCCTTCGCAAAACGACTCTAGAGATTCTGCCTTGAGCACACACTCGCATTCTGAGCGCCGTACGCGCGTTCTGCCCTGATTTCAATCGCCCATTACAATGAAGTAAACACCGCCCTCGAAAGAACTGCTACGAATAAAAACACACGCTCCGCGCCAGCACTACATAATTGAACTGATTTATGGGGCAGTGACTGTCTCAAAAGGAATACGGAAGGGGCGATCCGCGCCGTTAATGGCAAGGAAGGCTGAAACATCAAATTCGCTCATGCAGAGAAACAATGTGTTGCAAGAAAAATAAAGGGAAGACTGTTACTCGTAGGTGAAGGATGACACACTCACTTGAGAATATACTGCACATCCATATAAAGTCAACGTGTTCAACTAGAAGAGCACATACTTTCTCGTATTATTGTTCTTACTCGAAGATACGTAATAGTATAATACGTATAGTATAATGCGCATTCCGTCCTGCTAACGCTTCAGCCATCACTTTAAAAAAACTCAAACACTTTAACTCCCAATTACGCAAAAACTATGTGTATTTTAAAAAAGTATACGAAACATGATCTAAAGATATTTTGTTCGGAGATATATTGCATTAAGAAAAATATTTGAATTTTCAATATTGATGGCGTACGAGAGGTTTGAAATAAATGTGCACTTCGTCACCATTTATTCAAAATTAATGAAAAATGCTAATATATTTAATAAAATTGGAAGTAAATAACATAACTTCAAAATCTAATGCTGAGAAATTTATTCCGTTAAGAAAAATTGCCTTCTTCAGTGATGTTATTATAAGAGAGGATCGAAAACATTTTGAACTTTGGCAATTTTCGAAATTGCACAGTTTATTGAAATCTGGCCCTTAGCTAATTATTAGATAAACTTAGCTCGATTCGGAGAAAAAAATAGAAACAGTTTTTGAAAAAAATTATTATCTATTCATATTTTCAAAATTTGTTCGTGACATTAATAAAAGATATTCTTTTGAAGAACAGATTTCGCTATGAAAATAAACTCTATTTAATAATGTAGTTGAAAACATTTTGAATTTCGTACCGGCGATAATAAAGGAATATTTTCCTCTAGGGATTTTGTTGCAATGTAAGATTTCTTAATATTTTTTAAGTGTATTGTGAACATTTGATATTTCAAATGTAAGTGCGCGCTCAAGAAATCATTTAGGTTACTGTATGCGTGAGGTTTCGTAAAAATCACCCTATCTGCCCCATTGTGCAAAATTTAAGTGCGCGTTCTTTAAGTTTCCTGCCAATATTTCGAAAAAGGATTAAAAAAATTACCATGGTGGAATCAAGGTCCAAACAATCTTCCACTAAATACATTTTGATTCATCACGATAGTACAATCGCTTTGATTGATTCAAGGTCAAAATTGTTACTAAATGTTTGCCGGAAGCATGCAACAACACACGTTTGTAGTTTGCCCATAGCAACTAAAATCCTAGCATACTTGGGAGAGTGGGGCAGAGGGAAGAGGGACAGGGTGGACGGAGTGGGATGGATGGAGTGAGATCGGGTGGAACGGGGAAGGTTCGGGGAGCAGGGCAGGTCAGAGCGGCCGAGGGCGGGGCAGTCAGGGTGGGGTGGAGATTTACTATAGATAAACTCATTCCTTTGCCTATTGATAAATGTTTGTGATTAATAAATACCTGAGCAACGCAGGGTACGTCAGCTACCTAAGGAAAAAAAAATCGTAAATGGAAATCAATAACTATTCTGTAAACGAATATACGTAGCTGGGGAAAATCATCTATACTTGGGTTCTCGTAACATGGTTCGTGAGGGTCTTGTCTTCACCATGGAATATGACACGGTTTGTCGCGTCTTTCACGGTATATGTTGCTATGTGTCGTTACATGTCGCTTAATCTGCAGCACTGCTTGATACGGTCGCGATCATGCGGCATCTGGCGCAACGACCAAGAAAGACGCAAAAACTCCTGTCATATTCCATCTTGAAGACAAATCCCTCACGCGCCACGTTATGAAAACCCAAGTATAAACTTGTGGCGGTAGAAATAACAAGAGTTGCTCCAAATATTCCAGAACGTTCCTCCCCCGCTGCATATTCTTTCGGGAAGGAAGAAAGGAAAGCGCAATTTGCCAAAGAACGCACACATCGAACCGAGGCAGAGCGAACGCATTCCATCGCAAGAGCGCAACGGCGCGCAGCGTAACCAACGCACCGCGCAGCGCCGCACAGTGGGACCACACGAGGGGAAAGTGGGCAAAAGGGCCAAAATCAAAATGTACTCCAGAAGCTCCATTTCACATGAAAGGGGTTGAAAAATATCTCCTTCATCGTTCCCTTATAAGAAAAGGAAGGGGGAATCACGCTACCACATTCTGTGCCGGGCAGGGAGGTGAGTGCCCAATTAACAAACAACATCTCTGCGCTCGGCAGCGCACAGTTAGGCCAGAGGAGGGAAAAGTTGACAAAAAGTCCAAAATCAAAATGTACTTCAGAAGCTCCACTTCACATGAAAGGGGTAGCAAAATGTCTCCTTCATCGTCCCCGGATCAGAAAAGGAAGGGGGAATCACGCTTCTCCATTCTGTGCAAGTTTGAACTTGTACAAGTGAAGCGCGGTGCACTTCACTCGCGCAGTAAGAAGAGAGGTGTGTTTTTCGAAGCAAATATTTTTGATCTCTCGGCTAGCAGTACGTGCTATGAACACGATACCTGGTGATATGTACTTTAAATCTGTGTTTCTAAAAAAATATCCCTTGAATAATAATTTAGTAATTCCAAGTAGAAATTTCACGTGTCACAATGGAATGAAATTTTAAAATCCAGTTTTTTATATGTCTTTTAATTCTTTTCTGGGCGTTTCCGGGCTATGATATTAATTGAATCTGATTCCGGAACTCATCTAGTTATCAAACATCAATATTCATTTTTTATTATTTTCCTTCATGATCTGGTACTGAGAGCTCTTTATTAACAAGGAGGGATCTGCATGGTGTTATTAAACACACTGAAAAGAAAAAAGAAGGAAAAAAGTGCAACCTGTAAGAAGGAAGAAAAAGTGCTTCGGAGGCTGTTAATTGCATCTGACGCACTGATTTCACAAATCGAATAAAGAAAAATTACCACAAAGGCATTGAATCTAGACGGTACACCAATGTTAATTGCTTCAAGTACACATCCACTTTTTGGAGATGAGTCACATGATGGATGTTCTGACTTCGAGGTTAAGTAAATAAATATTTAAAGTTTAAACAATTAAATAAGTCATATTTAATTATAAAATGTTCCGAAATTATAAATTATATTATATTAAATTATATATTACTATATTAAATGATATATTACTATATTAAATTATATGAGTAGATTAAATTATAAATTATTAATGTTACGAAATTATAAAAAATTCCAAAAAAATGCTTAAAAATACTTTTCTTCAACTTTTCCCCTTTCTGGCTCCACTGTGCGCGGCCGCAGTCGCCAAGAAGCGGGGAGCGAGTGAGCGAGCGAGTGAGGGCAGGCGCACTGGATCGGCGGCCACCACCGCCCGCCTCGGCCTCCTCCCGGCGCAGCGCTAATGCCCCGGCTAACGAGGGCCGTGACGCGCAACATCGCCGCCTGCGTACCCACCCACCCAGCCCCGTCCCATGGCACGGGCGCTCCCTTCTTCACGTCCCGTCCCGCCTCCCCTTTGCTTCTTCAGTTCCGCTCTTTCATTCCGTTTCTAGCTTAGCCGAGCTACTCATTACAATGCGCAACATGACCCTTTCATTTACACTTTCTCTGGACACAATGTTCTTTCTGTAGTGAATCTTTGAGTGACATCGTGTGTGTATTTTAGCATAGACTAAAGAGGTATATTTATTTACTCTATGATTATAGTGTGTGCAGTTGATACGTGTTCATTACATCGAAGGTAACAGAAGTAGTCGGCAAGGGGTTTCTATTGTTTCACTCGTTGACTACACACTGGCAACTCTCTTGACCAACACATAGCCTGTGCTTTGTTAACTGCCACATTCGTGCTTCGTCAAACTTCCACATTCCTATGATGTTCCATGGACAAGTTGGTTAAAGATATACCTCAGGTCGTCGATCTGCCTCTTTGCACAAAATCTGTCTCTTTGCAGATATAGAGAGAAGTGGAAAACCAAACTTATTGTAGCGCCCGCTTCACAGCACGTGGCAACGCAACGCAATATACAGTCGGTCAGCACTTCCAAAGTGTACACGTATGGAATTCACCACAAAAGGCAAGAGGGGATGGCCAAACCCACGGGTCCAAGTCGAGAGGGCTAGTACCCACGATACCAAGCTGTATGTGTCGCATCACGCGGTTGCACCGTGGGGTGCCGACGGGGACCCTGCGAGCCTATAAAGGCGGGTGGCCCCAGCAAAAGAGAGGATTGTTCCGGAAACTTCCGCCGCAACGCTATCGCAAGGACGCCAGGGTGCATGAGAGTCCGCAAGCTTGCGGATATGAGCGCCAGGCTCATGTCCAACATTGTGTTGGTAGTTTGCAGAAACAACGGGAAGCGAATACTCCGGAAGTAAATAGTGCGGCTCGCATGTGTATATATATATATATATATATATATATATATATATATATATATATATATATATATATATATATATTGAGATTTACAAAATTTCTCTACATTAATATCTTGCAAAGATCTTAGCGTCCGGCTTGCTGGGTCAATGGGTCACGATATATTATAATTCTTATTACCTTTATAATGGATTATAGGATCCGCTGACTATACAGCGCAGCTGGGAATCTGAAATAGAATGATTCTATATTTCTAGTTCATTACTGTTTGGATTGACTAAATGAAAGATCACTTTCTTTTCTAAAGAACAAAATTTAACAAAGTTTATTGTTACCTTTTTAGCAAACAATTTAGTGAATTTAAAAAAATGATTTGATGTTATGCCTTTGATCAAGATATCTTTGAATTTACAGTTTTATACCGCGGTTAACTTATCTATTCTTCGTTGATGTCCCTCGTAGACTTCTCAGTCGAAATATCTTGCGAGCTTGCCGTAGTCCAAAGTCCCAAGAAATCCTCTTCTGCCCCTATCCAAGCTGGTCTCAAACTATCAAAATTATCAGTCCCGATTACGTCCTATGACATAGTCCCGAAATCTATTACTCGATTACCACTCCCGACAAAGTCCCAATTTATGCAGCAATATTACTTCCACATGCAATATCTGCAATATCATTTACTGTCCTTAAAATTTCACGATCTGATAACCCGATTCTGACTATCTGTATTATACTCGTTCCCTCTCACGAACCTACGATCAGTTCAGAAACGCGATGCCGGTCAGAATGAAATCTTCCTGCATGATTCACCCTCGAAGACCTCGTATTAAACTACCTTCCTCTTTTTTCATAACATTTGACCGTCCTTCTCTCACCCAGCCAATCCATACGTTCGTTATATTTTGGTGTAGCTGACCTTTCGATCGTCTAAACTTCTTCGCCCAATCCCAAATTTTCTACTTTCGGCATCCAGCCACCTCTTAATGTATTTACAAAAAACAAAAACTACATTGTTTATTCACGGTCGTTGCTAAGCCCTTGCTCTCGTGATATTTCCTAATGCATGTTCCACCATATAGTCTACAAATAAATGTTAGTTTATTTTCATATGACATATCGGTATGATATCGGTATGTCACAATATATATATATATATATATATATATATATATATATATATATATATACACACACAATTGTAAACCAAAGGCATCTTGTCTGTAAACTGTGCAACCCACGACGTCACATGATCAAACCATAAAAAAGAGGTTCATGATCAGCTTTCATACTACTATTTAATACGATCGTGTACACTACGCGGTATTATAAATCATTTGAATTTTTTTTAAAGAAAACATAAGGTCGCAACTACACAATCAAGTAATTTTCTTTTATTGGTGTTCTGAGTACTCTTTACTTCTATTATTTAATGAGATGTCATCATGGTTTTGAGATAATGGCATTTGTTTAGATTTGCAAAAATATTTATCCATATATTCCACTTAATAGAAGCATTATGACAAACAGTCTTAATTATCAATGTTGTTCTTCTAAGGAATATTTAATACGATGTAGAAGTACTCTTTAGATTCTAAAGAGTGTAAAGGTTAGAGGTATTTTGATGAATTAGAAATTAGTTCATTGAATTAAAATTAATTTAAAAACTTCGCCTGCTTAAGTTGTTAGTCCTGCAATTGAAGCTTTATCTGAGTCATTCGAGCAACAAAAAACAACAACAAACATAAATGCAAAAAACTCTCAGATGGAAATACAAGGAACCGTGAACTTACAAGAAAAATGGAGAAAACTAATTAACTAGAAACGTTCCGACCAGAAAAATGAGAGCTATATTATATTGTAAATATTGGAGGAAGATTTTTATTCAATAAATGGCACTCGATACCGTAAATGCTCATAAAGTGTTTAAAAATATTATTCATTGTGTTTCAGACTATAGAATAGCACAAGAAGATTTATCTCTAAATCTGGTTATGTTCTTTAAATTTTGATTGCCAACAATTATTACACCCTCATGAACCAGGTTAATCATTTATATTACTTACAGAATGTTGTTCATTTCAGTTAATAACATGTTTGGTAGGAAAAGATAATGAAATAGTTTTCTATAGTCTTAACAATTTCTTCATTAACTGATTGTTCAACTGATAAGACCAAGAATTTCATCGAAATTTAAAATCATTGAAAGGGCGCCGCTAGGGCCCTTTATTCGCTGTACCTGTTCACTCCTACTGCGGTAATTACTCCATTTAGGGCGTCACACACACACACACACACACACACACACATTCTGCCTCAACCGTTAAAAATGGATTTCTTATAGCACATTAATAGACACTTGCATCATAAGAAATTAATGCCGGAAGACCACATTTCCAGTATAAAGAACTGGATAGAGCCTACTTACTTCAGTAAATATATAGATATAAAATACTCGTACAAATAGATTCCAAAGAAGTTTATGACAATTGCTCATGATGCATTTTTTAAAAAATACTGTCAACTCTGAATATAGTGAGCTTTCAGTTATAGTAAACTAAAGTTACTGATCCACTCGCATTACAAATAAACACTAATATTTCTATTACAGAGAACTCTCTCGACATACGTGGTGAACAAAGGAAATACAACTTCTAGGAAAAAAGTACTTTGCCTAAGAACTGCAAATTCCAGTAACACCAAGAGTTTTCCTCGTGAGAAAATTTTGTAGCATTTACGTCGAATGAAAAGAATTGAGTAAACATACCACTGAGGAAATTTTTTAGTTTATCTATGTCAAGTCGGTCAAGCCTGAACGTAATCGACGTGAACCGTAAGACAAAATCTAGAGAAAAAGCATTGTAAATGCTGTTTTCTAGAACAGAAGAAAACGAGTGAGCGGACAAAGAGAATTAAAATCAATAAGTCAACATGGAAGTCATTCAAGGCAATCAACATTGTATTTCAATATTTTGGCTGTGTAAATGCTGAAGAATCGAGGAAATCGAGGAAAGATATGCAAACATTAAAACAAACAATACTGTAATAAAAACTATTTTTGTAAGCTTAAATTAATATATTGACATTTTGAAATTACAATGTTTGTATACATTTCAGAATCTCTGAAATAACTAAATCATTGATCAAGGAGAAACTAGTTTATTTTCGTATTATTGAATGCAGTGCACATGAAATGGTAGTCTCCAAAAATTCACTATAACTGGACACGACAGTAATAACAACTTAATTACACTTCTTTGAAGAAAAACATAACAGTATTCTGCACGGAAAATTATTGAATTAATTGACGATGAGTAGTTTCTTGTTCTCATAAAACCATAATACTGATATCATGTTGACAAAGAAGTACACACATTGAAAGATCCTTATCTCAGCGTCTGTGGAAAGTGTCGAGTTTGGGGAATTCCGCATTCACATCAGGAGCTTAATTGCGCCGTTTTGATGGCGGCGGTGCCTTGCATCTGACACGTGTGACGTATCTTTACAAGCAGCCCTCCGTCTTGCCAGGACGAGGCACGTTTGCCGCGACCTCTCGCTAACCTGCGATCATGACGTCATTCATGAATGGCGCCGTGTTGTAGCTCGTCAGGGTGCCTCACCATTTACGTGACGGTAAAGCGATGCAACCACAAAAGCTTCTCTCTTTTTACTGGCGCCGAAATAGTACGCGATTTAGTTGTTGTGTTACGTACAGTACATGCAGTTAGACAGTTAATACCTATCCTTTTTTTTATTGAGAGTGCCGATTTCGAAAGTAGTATTAGTATTTACAGTTGCCAGAAATAAAATTATAATTAAAGATAAATAATAATAAAAATGATCATTCTCGTTTTATTAAAACAAGTCGAATGTTTATAATATGCTTTACAGACAAGAAAAATTGAGTAACCTCAAATACATCTATTGTTAATATCCTTCATATTGCGCAAATTACATATTCTTTCCTTTTAAAAAATTCAAATGGAAGAGTGCAATTGTTGAGGTAAAATATTAGGAATGAAATCCTAAAATCTGGAAAGTATTATCACATTAAATTAGTTTTATGTTTTAAATATTGTGTAAATATGTAACTGTTTAATCAAATTACGCCGTTTCAAGTTGTACTGTGGTTTTGAAAACATGTCTACCCACTTCAAAATTTTAGAAACCATTGACTATTAGTTTAAAAATATTCTTATAATTCTTCATGAAGTCTAACAATATTATTAAAATTTTAATCTTGACTAAATGAAGTAATTAATTTAAATGTAATGTCAAAAATTGGGTACAGTTCAATCTTCCATGACCACCGTCGTTCGACAGGCATCTAAACTTCTTAAGAAACAAAAATTGTAAATTTTAAAATTCCCAAACTACTTCTATGTTTACATAATAAAGTTTTTCAAATGTTCTATCATATATTTAAATATTTGGTACGTAAAAATCTCTCAAAAGTATCCCGATACAAAATTCAGGGGATACTATTCATGTCTTTCTACCGTAACCTCCACTTGTTTTTCAAAGTTCTTCTCCTTCCACCACAAGCACCAGACAAATGTCGCTTCCGTTCACTTCAACTGTCTCTCATCCTTGCGACCTCGAAGTTGAATGTTTATATTAATTTATTTTAACCCCTTATTCTTCTAATACATATTGTGTAGTGGCAGTTAATTACTGTAGTAGTCTCTCCGTCGTACTCCCTTAACATTACTTTATGAATATCAAATTATTTGTTCGATGTCGCACTTACTTTATCCAGCCATCTTCTTCTGAGAGTATGTCGATTCAGTGACATTAGTTCTTCTCACATATTTATTCTTAATTCAAATACAATTTTCATTATCTTCATTTCTCTTCCAGATTCCAATAAATATTCAATATACATGCAGGTTAGTTCAGGCAACAGTAATTAATTACGAGGGGGAACTCTTTGTTATATATTATAGCGTGATTTATTTATATTTTATAAATACATACATACAGAAAAATACAGAAAAAAATTAAATGCAGAAAAAAATTTTGTACCGGTAAGAGAGAGCAGGAAGGATAGTAGAGCCCATTTGGCAAAAATTGTTTGACTAGAAACATTGCCAAAATGTTCGAAATCCCGTCGTTCACTGGGCCTCTTAAAATCTCCCGCGTGCAGAGACTTTAACAGCTGATCGGTTCAACACTATTTAAATGTCACCCCGTAACGAAGAACCAGTATTATGCAATCTGCAATGACTAACGCTCAACCGCCTGCAGCATCGTGTTCGTTGTCTCCCGCGCGTTGAAATCTCCAGCGCGAAGCCGCCTACTGCACGTCCCTATCACAGGTTTCGCCGCTAACAAGCGGTGTCCCACGCGCGCAACCGGGGCGGGGGCAGCGGCGGGGGCGAGGTCGCGGTTCGGCGGGTCGGAGGGCGTGTCGCCGGCCGCTCCCCGCCCCCGGCCCGCCCCGCCCCGCCGCGCCGCGCCGCGCCGCACCGCCCGCACATTGCTAACCCCACGCGCCCCGCCGTAAATAACGATCCCTCGGCGTCATCTGCGCCGCATCGCTTGTACGCCGGCGTCGAGCGGTCCGCCTGGCTGTTCCCAGCAATAAATAACTCTGGAATGCCACAGCCACTGCCCCGGCCGTAGCCACCACCAGAGTTCTCAGTGGCCGGTCAAGAAGAACAACTACGTTACAGATTTTTATTTCTTTTTTGGCATTTAATTCGCGACGATACGAAGTTATTTACTCGATGATTAAATATAATTAAGATGAATCTAATGCACTAAAACTGAAAAAACTGTATCACTCCTAGGATGTTTCAGATTTGATACATATTGCTGTCCTTATTTGAAATTACTAGCAAAGAATTGATCCCATTGTTCCCATCATTTATAAGATGTTGATACTGAACTTATATGTAATGGCAAGGCAATGTTCGCTTTGTGCCTAAAAGAAACAGAGATGTCTGCCTTACTTATCATCTTCGTTGCAATTCGATTTTTTGGGACTAACAAAGGTAGCAGCAGATCAAATGACACCGAAGACATCGAAAGCGGAATCATCTTAAAATTGGAAACTATTAATCCCGTTCTCTTAGGTTAAAGAAAATTAAGTGTAATGTACAAGGAGAGCTTTTACAATAATTTCCATTTTTTTAAATTTTGTTTACGTCTTTCTTTCATACACGCTTCAATCTACCAAATTCAATTTTCATAATCATTAATCTTTTTATGTATGTATGATGATGCGTGTTCAGGAGCAAAAAAATTTGTTTCCATTACTTATTCCTCCAATATCAAGCATTCTTTGTCGAAGCGGTATGAATTTTTCGAGCTACAGCCATTGTCCCTCAACCATGCTTCCCAGGGGACCTACCTTAAAGGTCAACAGTAAAGACAGTCCGGACACGCTTTAATCGTTCTAACTAGATAGGCATAATTTAATTCATTAGTCTGCATGTATTACCTTGGTCGCCAGCATGAAACTAAAAAGTTACGCAAATGTCCGATTTTATTCACAATTAGTACAAATTGAAAGAACGTTTTTATTACATAACAAAAATCGTACGAGTAGATTACTAATTTTTCAATGCACGCATAAATTGAAAGAAAGCTATGCACCCTCTAGCCATTTCAGAGATGTCTAGAAAACCACTGTTAGAAACCCACAAACTCGCGAGGAATCCATAAACCATGAAACAGTTTCAATTTTGACTGAAAAAAATAAGAATATTTGATTGGGTTATTCTCATGCTTCGCGTACCGACTTAGTAATTATCCTACTCAGTGCGACATTACTTGCTTAAGACACGGCTGACATCATGCACCAATAAGGCTTCTGCTCCCAGGAAGAGAAAATTAAATATATTCGTCGCGTTTATTAGACATGTTTTGGTCACGAACATTTTTATAAGGAATTGTTGTATACAAACTACAGAATGTTATTGCAGTATTCGTTACGTCAGTTTGTGTTAAATATTTAATTTCTTCCAGTATTAAAGGAGAGTATTTTATTTGTTGTTCTTGAGTAGTGTGCGAGCTACTTTTTGGAAAACTATTTTTTTGTGATTTTGTTAAAAGCATTTTTGCTGCTGCAGGTCACTATTATTTTAATATTTTTTGTTATTTACGTTAGTAAACACGCACTTAGCCCCTTAGCAACCAACCATCTAAATACTGCTTTAAGAGCGCGTCCATAGCAACGGCCGCTAAAATATTTTTAATGGACTCTCGATCATTTTAGCGGCCGTTGCTATGAACACTTCCCAGACATTTTTCCAAATCTGCTTGCATTAGTAGAAAAAACATTCAACTGTCTGATCACAAACAAAGCATCCAGTACCACCAACCCTTGCTACAGAAAATCAAAGAGTAATGACAATTCTGAACTCTCGAAAGTGATACAAGTTTATTTTTAATAAGCGATAAACTAAAATAACAAAAATCATTGTATGTAACTCGTCCTCTATTAGTCTTTAAGGACTTAGCCGGAAGGTTAACTACTCGGCTTCGCTATTGCTCCGCCTCGCAGTTAACCTTCCAGCTGCGTCCTTAAAGACTCGATTAGAGGACTCGTGACATAAATATCTATTAACACATTAATGTATATTAATGTGTTTATCTAATAACGCCAATAATACACTATTCCAAAAGCCACCTTGTTAATAATTGGTTGGACTCTTCGTGGACGGCAAAGTCCGCCCCGTGTCCCGCAACGCGCCCGTTGGAAATGAGCGCCCGGGCACTGTGAGCTGCCTCCATCGCCGTCGCCGCCGCCCGGGGCCGGAAGCGCGGAGCGGCGCGGCGCCTCTGTTGCCGAAACCGTGAAATGCGCGCGGCAATAAAGCTGTCACTGCTATCGCCGCATCGATGACAACGCCGCGCCGGCGCAAGGTGCTGCGAGGGTCGGGGAGGGGGCCAGGGCGGGGAGAACCGGGGAGGGGGCCTTGCGGCATGCACGTGACCACCCGCGGTTTCCACGCTCCGCGTGGCAACCCATGGCGAACGGACCTACGCACTAGTACGAAACACAAAGTTGAGAGGGGAAGACGTCAAGACTAAAATCAAAATCGCCTCTAAGCAGACTTTATCTCTGGATGCAGAATTTAACAAAGTATAAGGAGTTGATCTAGTAAGACGACAATGTACCACTTTGAAATCAGCAGAGGGTTTCCTTCTAATTTAAACGCATGATCTCTTAAAGCTTTTTGCTATAAAGCCGTAATAGTTCTGCAGAGAAAACGTCTTCGCTTACCCATCCTTGTCCTCTTCTTTCTTCTTACACACACACAGGCCCTTACATTTACAAGCACTTCACTACAACACATGCCGGGAGACCAGTCAGGAACTTACAGTATGTTCTGACTGGGGCGCTGCCCCTCTAGAGGAGATACCTAATGGGAAATTCCCACAAGCCCACCTGTAGGTCGGCGCAGGATCTCACCATCCAGCGGAAGTGGAACACCACCACCTTCCGGGATAAAACATTCACTACACTAACTGGATTGAGGACCACAGCAGTTGACGTTCCCGTTAACATAAAACATTCGATTCAGGAGAAGTTCCTAAGACGATTATTCGATCAGAGTCGCTATTTATATCTGAAGATGAACGATAAATTGAGACAAATTAATTTTCACAAAAAGAGCACAAAAATTGTATAATCCCACTTTAAAAAATCTCTGAAGTTAAATACTATACAGTAATGCACCTCTGTCATTTCAATAGGAAAACCATCCAACACTAAAACGTCAAGGTTATGAAGGTTGTGTAAGATAGAAGTATCAACTCCTAGCCCCTACAGAGAAGTTGAATATATGAATCGTATTACGACGTTTGTAAGTGAATATTTAGTTATGAAAACATATTAGTAGAATATCGAATACATGAAGGAGAAAAAACGCCACGTATTGTGTTGATAATATAACTTAATATTTTCCTATACTTTTTTTTCATTTACCTTCCAAAACTCGAAAGTCAATTTAAAAATTGGTTTTTCGTTTCATAAATTCTTCCATTTTAGGGAGCAAATTTACTTGACATTGAAACAGGGTTTTATGTCGCAAAATTATAGATTTTGGAAGAGAGAGCACCATGAAGTAGAAATACCTACACCCAATTAGCGCCAGAGATAGACAGGGAACTTCTTACATAAATCCGTACCAACGATTTCATCACATCCCAGTATAAGATGCTCGTGTTTAGTTTGGGACTATACTATCCAATGCTCTAATCACGGAACAAGCTCAATTTTCGAAATTCGAAACACCCCCAAAACAGATACAAATCTATCAAATAAGTCGAAGCAAATTGATACCCAAGATGGTCTGAAAATCACCCGGTAATGAGACAAAATTGTTCGTTCAATTGTTTATTGCAACAAGTTATAATCGATCAGAACGATCGCACTAATCACAAAGTAAAAGAGTATCCGAAAACGTCAGCACGAACTGCAACCTGCCTCAACTACAGATTGGAATCACGAGAAGAAGAGTACAATTACGTATATCCGGAATTAAATCGACATCCCGAGATTTCAGAGTCAACATCGAAGCAGATAATCTTCAGAGACGGTGCCGCACAACCTACGAATCGTCTTTTTCAAAACAACATTGAATGTCCTAACCAAATAATGTTGCATCTACTTTCTTTCTGGCTTATATTTAACTTTCGTATCGTAATTTCTTTGCTTTTTACATGTTTATTTTTAATGTTATTTTTATGTTTTCCACTCTTTCTGAAAAACTTGTTCCCATTCACTTCTCTTGCTTTATTTCACAATGCTATAACTACAAGAATGAAAAATTCAATGCCATTTTTTCATATAAATGTAAACATAGGAGTCAATCAAAGAAACAAAATTGAACGCCATTGTTACTTGGAAAGTGTTACAGTTCAAGTGAGATGATTAGTGAATGGAATTGAAACGTGTTCCAGTCCAAAAGACAAAAAGAAAAACAGTCTGTTGAAGGAATGGTTCCCCTTTGCGGGAGCCCAATTTGAGGGATTCTCTCTAAAATAAAAATAAAAATTAACAATAAAATTTGTTGGCAATATTTTTCACTTTAATGTACTATTACCTTTCTTCATTACAAGTACAATGAATTCAGAAGTCATATTTGTTCAAAAATATTACTAAAGTATATTATGAGATCGTTATCATTCCAGTTGACATGAAGCTGTTTTAGAAACACCCTCATCACAATTATTAGTTGCCCTATTTTTTTTAATTCCCAAGAAAGAATGTTTTGTGACCGCATTTTTCACATCATCTAAAAATACCTGAAATACACTCTTACAGAGTACATTTCAAAGACGATAAGTCTACACAAATATAATAATTTCAATACGGTATAATGGGATACGCGGAGTGACCTGCGGCACCAAACACCAATATTAAAGTAATTAGTACGTTCTGCACGTTTTAGTAGAGAAGCAAATCCAAACCCGCTCATTGAGTTTTTGTAGACCAATCAGACCCTGCTGGCGCGATGACTGACACCCTGATGCCGGAGGTGGCTGGATCGGATGCCGGTCGTCGGGAGGAAGCACGCCCCGTCCAGCGACTTGTCCGCGGAGGGAACTGCTTGACACGCGCCCGAGCCCCGTGACCCGGTGCTGCCCTCTCGTGGCCTCCGCGCGTAAAAGCCCGGGCGAGGAACGAAGATGGACGCTGTCTGCGGCGGAGGTACCGTAATCTGCATAAGAAGATCGACTTCCCGTCAGCGAAGAGAATCGTCGTCGCGGAGGAGAATCATAGATATTTCAACGATGGCTACATCAGAAAAGACGGTCTGATGGGTTTCAACGTCGCCACTGCAATCCATCAGCGAACATAAACGTATAGAACTTGTCGAGGTAACTGGAACACCAGTGCTACCAGCACGTGTCCTTCAGGAGATTTATATTTACTCTGAGCTTGCATTTGTGAAGTAAGTTCGTACTTATTCAAGAAGGGATTCATCTTATAAAACCATGACACATAGAAGGATTTACCAGATAAATAATGTTATCGAAATTGTGCTATCAGAACCAACGTTTCATCCACGCCAAGTAATTCAAATTTGACAAAAATGAAAACTCGGATACATCTTCGGTGTGATATTCAAATACTATTGAAGAAATAAAAATCTGCTCGAAAGAATAAGTCTCGTGATCGAAAGTAAACTTCTGCAAATGTAGTACCGGAATAAAACCATACGAGAAGGTAAACATGGGTTTTTCTCACGTGACGGCTGAAGATAGTATCTCCAAGATGGAATTCGGCACGACTTTTTGAGTCATTCTCAGTCCTGCTGCTAGAGTGACTTGATCTGGATCACTGCTTGATGCGGTCGCGATCATGCGACATCTTGCGGCAGGACCAAGAAAGACGCAAGAGGTCGTGCCGAATTCCATCTTGGAAATACTATCCTCAGCCGTCACGTTAGAAAAACTCAAGTATAGTCACAGAGCGCCTCACAATGCTTCTAACATTCAAATCTGGTTGCTGTTTCTTTCCTGACTTTTCCAGGAACACCCTTGCTTTGTGATTAGTGTGATCGTTCTGATCGAATAGAATTCGCGCAATACTACTTGTCCGAGATTCTCGAACTTGTGAATCCCTTAATAGTGACCTAAATAGCTGTATTCTTCGAAATAAACTGGTTTAAAAAGAGAGTTTTCAAAATATACATTTGAGATGAAAGTGAAAGATGGCAACACAAAACTTTATTACCTGTGCCCATTTGAATGTGCTGAAGACAAAAAAAAATATCCCAATATGATGAACATGTTTGAATATTTAATTATGAGGGATAGAGGCAAAAAATTTACTTGACCGAGTAGCCGTAGTCTCTGCGTGTAGTCGGTCAGAGGTGAACACAATCAGATAGTGAAGAAATGACTTAGACATGGATCGCTAGTTCTGCCTCCGCGCTGTGAGAAACACTGGTAAGCAACCGGGAGCTCAACTGATGTCACTGCATCAACTGATGTCACTGCAGCGCCTCTAACCGGGAGGTCCTAGGTTCGAGTCCCGACGGCGGAAGGATTTTCGACACTAGCTTTTCAGCTATGTCGAATTCAGTCGCTGTCTGGAGGAGAATTCTAGCGGCCGGCTGCTCTGATCGCTAGTTTTCCGTGGTTTCTCCGCTCAGCACCAGGCGAATGCCGGAGCAGTACCCTAACAAACGGGCCACGGACCGCGCGCGATCTGTCCTCCCCTTTCCTTGTCCTATCCTCTCCCCTTACACACTCACAATAACATGCACTACACTATCACATATTCCGGGAGGCCGGTTGGGAGTTAAGAGCTTGTCCCGGCTGGGGCGGTGCCCCGCTGGTTGTTAGAGTCCTGGTCAGGGGGAAACCCCGCTAACCGAAGGTAGGTCGGCACCGGATCTCGCCATCCAGCGGGGGAAGATCACCATCTCTCGAGAGAGAAAACATGCATTACACTAACGGGACTAATGACCAAATCAGTTGACGCGCTCGGAAACACGAAAAAAACAATCAATCAAAAAAACCCGTAAGCAGTGTTCCCTGCGCGTAGAGCGACGCTTCATAACGAACGTGTACAAGTGGTAGGTTTCTGCGACTTTTGCTCCCTGTCAGGGTTGGGCTTGGCGGAGGGAAGATAGGGTCTCGCTTCTACATCCCCGCCCCGCCCCGCCCCTGTCCCTCTCCCCGCCAGCTCAACCCCTTCCCCGCCCCGCCCCGCCCCACGAGATTGATGGAACTCGCACTTAATTAAGGAGAGCTCCGCCCGGGGCGCCCAGGACTGTCCGCCGCGCGGGCGAGAGGAGGCGGGCCAAACTCACCTGCGCCTACCTGCACCTGCCGTACAGTATTAGCCTGCCGTGTAGAACAGAAGAGTGCTTCAGTGTTATGCACGGGACTGCCGCAGTGCGGCGCTTGTGTAGCGATTAACGTGTACGTTGACTCACTTGTGGTATTAATTATGCTTAATAAAGCATATCTGATAGAAAACAAAAGCACGGGTATTAAATTTTCTGTAAAAATAAATTAATATACATTCACCCAATTGCAAAATGGAGCATGAAAATATAACTTGGCCATTTTGGACATCCCTCGATCCGGGGATTAGGATAAGGGCATCTATACCTCGATTTTTCTGTAGTGGCCGATGACGTTAGGTCATTGTTGCACCTCCAGCCTTATAAAATGAATCTTTAAGTACAATTCTAAAGCCACGAGCCCCATTGAGAGGGACGTAAACTAATTTATTAAAAACATTCATTTTATAATGCAGGAGGTGTAACATTGACCTGTTATCAGCCACAATAGAAAAATCGAAGTTTAAGACGACGCAGTACCTAAGACTATGCAATTCAATTTTCAACAGTTGCCTAAACTGCTTCGCTCGACGCGTTTGTGATTTTTCTAGTGTGAAGCTGTTAATATCTACCGACATTTTCTATCAGATATCGTACATCTGGAAAATGGAGAACGTTAGAATTAGTTTTAGGTTTTATTGACATAATTTTCTCATCCTGTTCCTTAAACTCTGATATGCAAGTACGGACTTTGACTTCAAAATATTCTACGTGTTGCGAAATAATATATTCTAATGTAAGCAATCATTGCAATGCTTATTTTAAAGATTGACATGTGCTATCGTCTGTGAGGTTTTGTTTGAACTAGTACGCCAAAGAGCCCATACAAATACATACGGTATCATAAAGTGTATGGTGAAGAGTATATATGGTACCATAAAGAGTGCACGCGTACTCTTTGGAGCACCTCAAACAACTTTACATTAAAACTTAGTATTTTGATGCAAATGTTCTTTAAACATTTTGATTCAGAATTGTATTAAGCCTTAATGATACTAATTTCTGCATGATACTAAGATATTAAGCTTTTTGTTTCATAATGCTTCAGTTTATATTCCAAAAACTAAAAGGGCACCTATTTCCACCGAGAAACTGCTTAACAAAGCAAGGCAAATGACAGGAAACGGAGAAAGTAAACGTAACATAGCGCTTCATTCGGTACCAAGAATCTACTTTAAGGAAAAGCCCAAAAGATGTAAGTGTAAAATATAATAATTAGTTTAATTTAATAAAAACCGCTAGTTCGCAATAAATATAATTACTTTTAGGAAACTGCTCAAAGCTACTAGGATGTTTAAAATGAGTATTCTCAGACAAACAAGAAAAGTACTGTATTTAGCAGACCATATCAGGAATGTCAGTTCCAAATTTCATGGATACCCTAGATGGCAAATTATGCACTAAGAATGTGAATATGCAGAAGCTAATGAGATAAATTATCAATTTTATGATTCCACTACAGCAGTGCAGTGTGAAAGATTTCTCCAACTGATATAATCATACTTTTGGAGTTCCGGAAAAATGCAGTCTAGGCAGGATAATAGGTTTTAACACGCCTCAAATTCAGCTGCTTTTGACAATTTGAAATCGGTGTTTCCAGGAGATCGCATTTTCAATTTGGATCTAACTGAGATATCGAGTATCCCAAAAAAATCCTCCAAGTAATTTCTTCTAAAATAATGCGGTTGGTTTGCAAAGAACCAGCCGAAACAACGTGTGTAAATTCAATCTTCTTGGCTTATTTCTACAACCAGGTATCATATTTCCTCGAAACAGGATGAAAACTCCAATTGTTCAACAAATTATCCAGAAGGGACTCTTTCTCTGATATCGGACAGTGGGTTCATAACCTCTAACTTGTTTTTAGTCTGGCCTGAGCACTTTATTGGATGTGTAAATCCAACAGAATCTGATTTACTGATTCTAATACTAGACGAACAATAGATGAAAATAGACGTATAACAGACGTAAAACTAGACAAAATAGAGAAGTTGGAGGACGTCGAAAAAATTTTAACTTTTAGAATTTTCCAGAATTTAAAGGCTTGAATTGCTTTGAAAAAATGTGTAAGTTTTGCAATTTTCATGTATTCAAAGGTTTTAAATTGAATCTATGACACTTTTATAAGCACGTATTGCTCAAGTTTACATTTTAAAGAAAAACTTTACAACAACCTCTATGAAATAACTGGGTCACTGACACAACTGCAAACTTTTGAGCTGCTTGGACATAAAGACGGCCTATAAAGCCCAAGGAAAACTGCTACAAAAGCCAGTAAGCGTTAAATCCGCGTTCCACCTCTTCTGTCATCAGGGTTACACATGAGATTCCATGCAGCTGCGGCCAGTTACATCAGCGAGACTGGGAGAACCGTTGAGGACGGTCTCCAAAAACACATTCGTCACTACATGTGTAATAATACAAAATTGTATAAATAAATTCCCCGTAGACCTCCACGCATAGAAAAATGGCCACGCCATTCTTTTTGACAACACCCACCACCTCTCCAGGGATGCCCGCAGGTGACCGAGGAAGGTAAAAGAGTATGTGAAATTACCAACACCCCCAAAATCTTAATGCCGACCACAGCCTACGTCTCCACTAGTCCTGGAAACGTCTACTTTATCACGACGATCGTCCAGACAACCCGCTGATGGGGAGAGGGGAACCTCATTCTAAATACAGTAGAGTCGTGATAATCCGAAGTAATTGGGACCGTTCGCACCTCGGATTACACGGGAAAAAACTTATCGGAATTTACATCTGCAGGGTATAACAACGTATAAGTTAGATTTAAAGTGCAGATACTATTAAAATTTCACATGTATACATTAAATAAGATACATGCATACATACATAAGCGCGAACCGCTCACAACAATGTGGCAGACAGATTGTCACAGGCACTGACCGCGACACCCGTGACCTTCGACGCAGTGTTGCCAACCCTTCAAAAGCCAGCTCTTATCTATCACCGCTTATTTGCTTGTTTGGTGACTTGGTGCACGTCAGGACATCTCAGATTGAACGGAATCTCGGACTGGCGAGACTGGGATTATCGCAACTGTACTGTAAATCGTGCGCAGTCCATCTCCGCGTATTTCGCCCTGAGGACGGTCGCCGGATGACAGTCGAAACGTTGGCATCCGTGCCTAGGAGACGGCGGATCCCGGACAGCCAAGTAGATACTGACTCCGGCCGCGGAAGCCTACGCTTACATTTTTCTGTAGCATTGCATCACTTTCTCTATATTGCCTATACGAGAAAGTAACATTGTTTCACCATAGCACCGACTCCATCGTACTAGTTAGTTCCTTTCAGAGATACCTTTTCAGTTTTGCCTCACTCCCTTCCCGGTTGTCAATTATCGGTGTCTAAGAACTCTAGAGCCTCTCACAGTTCTGTAACTACCGCTCCTCTGGGTTAATACTGAACTACGAGTTTCCTCGATCTCCGCGAACACATGTAGGGCTAGATCGCCCGCAGACCTATCCTAGTCCTGTACCATTATATAAGCTTGTATATAGTAGTTTATAAGCTCATATTACAAGACCCTGATGGTACTATCTCAATGCTTGTGCCACTGTCCTGGATGTAGGTAGCAGGTTTGTCAATTAATAGGTACGAGAACATACCGATAGCACTCTCATTTCATACACTGTTCCTGGTCAGGTCAAGAGATTAGTATAATGAAGAGATACACAATAGGAATAACCCGCCACAAGCACATCTGTAAGCATTCATACTTTAGACGGATTCGGACCCACAGACTTGATATCCGCTTATTTGAGACATTTGAGCACCTGCCCCAAAGATTTGTGATACGAAGTTGATTCACTCTGCTGTACTATTTGTGGCGGTTAGGTGAAATAATATATAATTCGATAAAATTGAATTAAAATTAATACAAATCAAGCTTATAAGTAAAATTGACATTTTTATCCATCCATGTTCAATAATGAGCTTTCTAATTCTGAATCTGTTTATCTCAATGACATTAAACACCATTCGTGGCCATAGTAACAGTCAGCAACCCCACACTCATTTATAAACAATTTTCCCAAAATTAAACACTTTATAATAAATGGCTATAGTATAATATTTACAGACGGTCGCAATTCGCTCATTGGTTCAGTTTTTCGTTCTATAATATTTGTATAAAATATATTATCAAAAACGCATACTTTTTTCTTATTTTCTCAATTTGTCGGTCCCCTTATTATTTTCCCTCTTATATTATTTTAATTTTAACAAAATGTCAATTGTCAAAATGTCAGAAACGCAAAAATTATTACTTGCGTTTCTGAAAATGTGCGATTTGTAGAGCATTTACACATGAAAAAGTTTGATATTTCGGAAAACTCCATCAAAGATCATTTGGAGGACTTGAGCCACAAATACATTGAATTATAAAATACACCTGAACTGTGAATTGGAGGCCTAAGGCAAGAAAAGTGCTGCTGAAAAAAAACACACACAATGGTTTTCACAAAATAATCCTGCACATTGCTAAAAAAAATTTTCTCGTATAAAACTGCAGCTTATTAAATTTTTTATCGAAAACAGTCTTCATGAATACTGCAGTAACATAGTTTAAAACATATACTGTCCAAAAGTTCTTTACATACCAAGAACATAAAAAAATAATTATATTCCTTAACACAATACGTATAGAACAAATATTTAAGGCAAAGCGACCTCTTCCTTGGAGCCTTGCTATCATCTGGGGTCAGTTGTGTCGCAGGCAGTGATGCACTGAGTATAAGAATTCAGTCGGTACTCGCAGTTTGAGATTAGATGGAAGAACACAATCAATTACTTGTATTTTTGAGTCAAAATTGAGACTTTCATTGTCTTTGGATTTTTCCCGAGTTTCGGGGGATCTGAACCCTCCACATGTTCAGAAGCTGCATAGTTGTCTTTCAATTTCTGCGCGCATTGAAAATTAGGACAACTCAATATTAACGGCGTGAGTGATATTTTGAAAAAAATATCTATGAGTACTTTTTTCAAAAATCAAACATTTTAATGAAAATGTGACTGATACCTCTTGTTGAAATGCAATGTGCTCTCTCAGTAAAAAGTTTTTAAGCAAAGAATTTTTTGAAATTATTATATCTTATTTTGTTTACATATGTACCTTTATAAACAATAGGACATTCCTCGAATATATAATGTTTGAAAATACTTTATATTAAATTATTTTGAGAACTGTATTAAAAAACAAATTTTATTAGAAATAATCTTTATGTCGATCGGAGGGACGTTTTAAAATAAACATTTTTTTGGTGTCAAGACACTCAAAACCTGTATTTTCGTCAAAATCTCGACGTCGTTTTTGGCAGAATCACAATACTTTTTCTGTACTTCGTAAACTATGCAATAATATTAAAGCACATTACGAAAACGCTGATATCACTGATACTCCTCGCTAAGATGACCTATACTGTGTTATTTGACAAACGTTCCCACGACATAGCTTCAAGGCAGAAGCGTCAACGTCCAAATGCGTCCAAGCGTCCAAATGCTCTTGTGTACAGAAATACGGATGTTGTCAAATTTAGGCAATGGTCCAAATTCGGCAACTAATTGGAAATCCGGCAACTACATCCTACGTAGAAATGTAATGGGCTTTTCTTGGAAAACGTAATTATTTTTTCAAGATGTCGGTATAACGTGATCCCAAGTAACAATTGGTAATATTACAATAAATTAGTGCAGTTGCCTTTAATGAAGTTTTAAAATGTTCTCAAAATGATTTTATTTTTGATAAATAATAATTATAAATAAATATTGTGGTATATGTGTATTGTGATAAAAGTTCCACTACTTGTATTCTGGTAAATCAACGATGCCTATACCTGAAATAAATTCTTCTGTAATCAGTTAATCATGTTTTTATAAAAATTTTCAAGCTTGTGTAAAAAAACTGTTTCCCATATCCATCAATCAAACCAACTAATATTCTAAAATTATCAGTTTTAATTCAGAGAGATTAACGAAAGAGCGAAAAATCTGGTCACTCGACAACATCCTTCTTCCTTCCAGCCTCTAACGATCTGGGGAGCATCCCAACGCGGCTGAAACAAGATACTTTTCCCGCCGCGCAGAACATATCACGCTCGAGGTCGATGATGAGCTCTTCAACACGTTCTGACTTAAAGAGCCGTCATAATTAACACAGTTGATTTAATCTGCCGTGGAAGGGCTCTTTAACGAAGCAATCGCTTACCGCGCGACGCACAGGAACTACTAAGCCGGACGCAGAACCTGTCTGCCGGCCGGCGGCTGGGCTCTTCTTGTGTTGGCTGCGGCAACGCAAGCGAGAATTGCCTCTTTCCCATACGGAGGCAACACCACTCGCAGCAGATGGCTAATGTTCCAAAATGCATTTGCTCGCACAAAAGCGCCGACTGCTACAAGTGGTGTCGATTTGTACCGATGGTTTCCCTTCTTGAGAATTGTGGTTTTTCCACTTTCGTCGTCTTGGGAAGGAGTACCATCGATCACTCACACCGTGTGTGCTAATGCTACTCCAGCTCATTAACAATACTCACAATAATAAAATGAAGGGCTCGGGATTAAAAAGATGGCAACCATCAACGTTATGGTTTTTGTGAAATAATTTTCGTTCGCTTCCATCTGCTGTCCATGAACTATGATTCTCAAAAAGTACAAATTATGGCTCTTAGTTCTCCCCCATTGTTGTCGTCCCTATGTACCCCATCTAAACCCCTTCCTGCAAAAATGTTCACTTGCCTATATTTCGCAAATGTCTCATGTGGGTTACCATATTTACACCCGAACCCTTCAAATATATCATGCGATTTGAAGGACCAAATCTCGCTTTTGTAACATTTCTCCGGGAAATGAAGAAAAAAGACATTATTGGTACATCGCTCACGACTTGGTTTACGTGATGTTTTAATTCCTCATGTTATTCTAACATTATTTTTCTGTGAACTTTTTATTTTTTAGGAGGAAAAAGCATATTTAAGTGAAATAAAAGTGATTTAAAACATGAATTATATTGTTAGTTCCAATAGCTTTGCACTATCAAAAATATTTTTTTCGTTTCCAATTTTTTTTATAAATTACATTCCGTTTAGTATGCTGTTATTTGTACTGCCGTTTTGTATGCTGTAATCAGAACATACATATTTATATTTGTGATTTTTTATTAGCTATTAACTTTAAGTCCAATTTTCTCTGATCGGTTTCTTTGTGGCTTGGTTCCTTTCTGGATAATGTGGTTCAATTGCATTTCCTAGGTTAGGTACAGTTCGAAGTTCTATACATAAGATTATAGTTTCTTAACTGTGTTGAGATTTCCTAAACTCGTACGCCCAACATGAATTCTTCCTTTTCTGGAAAGACTTAATCTGAGGTCAACCAGTAGTTCGATCGGCGCTCACGTTGACAGGCGCTTGTCTCATCCTGTTTAGGTAACTTCTACGAGTGGGTTTTGTCAGCCATGCTTCAAGTTTTTCCTGAGTCATGTGTGACTCATAAGATATATTTTTGTCTGCTCCTCATGTCAACCACCTTCCCAAGGAGCAGAGGCGATTATTTTAGACAGTGATTCCAAATTCCAGATGAATGTGTTTATCGCATTGCCCGGCACAACCGTCTCAAACTGAAAATGTTTGTAAATTACGAGTACAAGTTAGGGAAAATGGGCTTTTAGCTTTGGATTCCATATATTTACTTCAATATTACCATATTGTATGTACCATACAATCTTGAATTCTAGTTGCTTAACCCACAATGCTTTAACACTTGGAATTCGTAACTAATGCAATAAATTGACGTAATTAACCTTAGGAACGCGAATCGAAGCGTGATAAGTCCTTAATACGAAGTTTCAAGTACAGAGTAAACAGCACAGAGTAAACTAAAATGCACATGCGCTTAATGACGTCAACTTCTGTCTGACAGAGCATCTATCCTACTTGAAAATGAGCTACAAAATGAAATGTTTAAATCCCTGACCTTGAGTTTGAATTATTTAATGTCAAATAAACCAGTTGAAAATTGGCGTATTACGGGAAGATGTGTGATCCGTGTATAATGTCTTGGGCTCTGAAATTTCTATCCTAACTCATATTATATTGAATTATAATTAATATTATACACATATTAAGTTGAATTATGAATATGTTTTGCGTACGCGTTTAACAATAATTGATAAGAGAATATTCGCTTCCGTATAATAAAACTACTTCCAAAGGCAAATCAGCTGCAGATTTGGGTCATTATTTCATATCGTGTCCTTGGTAACGAAATCGATTTTCTATCGCGAGAACATGGAGAATAATTATTTGAACTACATTCCCCACTGAGCTCAGGAATACGTGCGCAGATAGTGAAGCTACCTTTAAGTCCAGCAGCAAAACAAGGAGCCATCACTTGAGTATTTGCTCAAAGGATCAGGGAAATTGGACGAAAACCTGATCGAAATAGGGTCATTGATCCAGAAGGTAGGGTACTTGTAAAATACTTGTTAGAGCATAGTTCATCTTTGAGAATTATACATTCTAAATGGTAACTAATACAATAAATGATTATATATATATATATATATATATATATATATATATATTCTAACACACCCACCTACTACCTTCCGCACGTGGTGTGAGGGCGTGATAGAATGAATGCTCGTGAAGCGAGCTTAAAATTCTCAGGAAGCAGGATCTTT
>BLKR01007078.1:0-44339 GCA_011170035.1 Teleogryllus occipitalis | reverse complement strand
GGACTTAAAAGCGGGACTTAAAAGCGGGACTTAAAAGCGGGACTTAAAAGAGGGACTTAAAAGCGGGACTTAAAAGCGGGACTTAAAAGCGGGACTTAAAAGCGGGACTTAAAAGCGGGACTTAAAAGCGGGACTTAAAAGCGGGACTTAAAAGCGGGACTTAAAAGCGGGACTTAAAAGCGGGACTTAAAAGCGGGACTTAAAAGCGGGACTTAAAAGCGGGACTTAAAAACGGGACTTAAAAACGGGACTTAAAAACGGGACTTAAAAACGGGACTTAAAAACGGGACTTAAAAACGGGACTTAAAAACGGGACTTAAAAACGGGACTTAAAAACGGGACTTAAAAACGGGACTTCAAAACGGGACTTCAAAACGGGACTTCAAAACGGGACTTCAAAACGGGACTTCAAAACGGGACTTCAAAACGGGACTTCAAAACGGGACTTCAAAACGGGACTTCAAAACGGGACTTCAAAACGGAGACACTGTGGGCAGTAAGTTTTTAAAAAGATTGCCGATCGCATATCCAGAAAGACCGCTGGCAAGTTCTGCCGTCTCTTGAGGGCGAGGCCGATCTCCGTGCATAGCCTGCGTTAGCTGCGCGGAGCTGTGACCAGCTCTAAAGCCAAATTGCTCATCTCTGAGAAGAGTGAGACGTATTTCCTGTTGCAGATGCCACAATGACTCTCAAACGTCTTCCTTAGGATGGAGAGGAGACTAATTGGTCTAAAACTGCCCGGGATTGATTTATTTTTGCCAGGATTTGAGAGAAGAGCAATGGTCACAATCCTCCACGCCTTCGGGAAATAACCGCACGCGAGGCACGCATTCAGGAGCTCGAGTTTTTTACTCGAGCTCCTGAATGCGTGCCTCGCGTGCTCGACACCGCGCCCGCCCAGACCACGCAGCTGCGCCCCGGTAAGACCATCTGGTCCCGCTGTTTTTCTCACACTAACGATTTTCAGCGCTTCGCGGAGCTCCGCTCCCGTAACTCGGCGTGCCGAGAGGGAGGGAACAGCGGGCCAATGGCGTTGCAGACCGTCCGCGCCAATGGCTGACCACCTGTGACAGCGGTAGCCAATGGTGGCGTAGCGGTGCCCGTTTCAAACGCGCGGAACTGCAACTCCAGCGAATTCGCGAAGATTTCGCTTTTCGTGGCGTCGCCCCACATGTAAACGGGCTGAGGTGATGGAGCGCCGGGCGCCCCCGTCCCGGCGTTTATTTATTTATTTATTTATTTATTTTACGTCAAAAAACAGTTAAAAACTGCGTATGACGTGCTGTGGGGAAAAGTGAATTGTGTGCACATTTTCAAAATTCTGTGATCCCTACACTAAGTCATATACTACTTAAATTTTGAATTTTTGAAAGGGAGAAAAAAACAAAAAAACATTCATGTAATAAAATCTATTTTCAAGGATAAACAAGCAATAAATTTTGAATTTTGAAAGGGAGAAAAAAACTCCCATGTAAAAAATCTATTTTCAAGGGTAAATAAGCAATAAATTTTGAAGTTTGAAAGGGAGAAAAAACAACAAAAAAACTCCCATGTAATAAAATCTATTTTCAAAGATAAATAAGCAATAAATTTTGGCTCTTATTACTTCCTGCCGCGACCACATGGAAACGATAATTTGAATAATTGTATTTCCCACTGAATTCTAGAAGACGTGTACAGAAAATGAAGTTACATTTATGTCCAGAAGCAAAACAAGGACCATCTCCGCATTTGCTCAATGGATCAGGGAAACTGGACGAAAAACCTGATCGAGATGGGATGGCGTTGCTCTGGATCGGGCTATTTACTCCCGGTTTGCTTCCCAGTGCACGAGAAAGATCCCAAATGTGCATCTCGTGGAGGTTGCATTTCGAAATTGTTTCAGAAAATAGAGAATTCCGCTCATCTCTACGAGAGGAAAAAACTGCTCAGCTTAAACTGCGCGCCCGCTCTCCGTCAACGGGATCGCCATAGCGGCGATGAACTTTGACAGTTCTACGCAGTTCTCTTAAAATCCTTCTTTACTTGTCTGAGAGCTCAGGGCGAGAATACTCTACTCGCGTGACGACGGTGTTTCGCTTGAAAGCCGGCGTCAACGTTGCAGTGAGGGGAGTCACTGCTTCGTCGATTATATCGTCTTTCGTATTTACTGGTTTCCACTCAAGCTGAGAATTCAGCTGAGCTGAGAAACCTGCCCAGTTCGTGTCACGCGAAGTTCGAAATTTAACTTGGCATTTCGCTAGAAGAGACGTCACAACACATGTTACTGGATTATGGTCGGAATCAAGTGCAGCAATTCAGCGGGGAACCACACACTCAACGCCTTTCACGATCAAAAAATCAATAACATCCGGATTTCTGTTTCGAGCATCCGGGAAATGGGCTATTCGGTGCACAGATCTCTGCGCTCCGCCTTGTCGCTACAAGATTGGCAATTTTGTTGCCGTTTCCGTTAGCTCCGAGGCCGCCCCAGGTTCTGTCTGGCGTTAAAGTCACCTACAAGGATGACTTTTGAATTTAATGCGAGAAGCGCATCAATTCCAGCCGGATCTAAGGTTTGGTCTAGACAGTAGACGGATACGACTAAAAGTCGACCGTTTCCTACCCAAACGTACGCCCCGACCGCCTCTAGAGACGCCAGAGCAATAGCAGGGATTTCGGCTTCGAGCTGCGGAAGTTCGCGGCGCAGTGCAAGCACTACGCCGCCACCTGACCTGCCTACGCGGTCTCGGCGATAAACAGCGAATCCCCGGAGTTTGAATTCGTGTTCATCGCTAAGGCACGTTTCTTGTAAAGCCACGATATCGAATTGAAGATCAGATATAAAATGTTCTAACTGCTGGGCTTTGAATATTGCACTTCGCGCGTTCCATGTGCCGACGCGGAGAGGTGCTGTTCGCATGTCTGCGTTATACGTCCTAGGCATTGTTGGGCAACATGTTAAGGAATTGCTCGAAAAGCTCTAGAAACTGGTTCCTAGAGATAGTCGGCGCAGCAGTTGTGGGTGCAGTGGGCCGCGCTCCGGCCTCCCCGGAGGCGTCATCTGCGCCTCTTGCGGTGGCTAACTTTGGCCACTGAGGAGCGCGCGGCGCAGAGGCGCCCCGCGATCTCGTTCCAGGCCGACCCGCCGCTAACTGCTGCCTGAGGCGCAGAGTTTCCAAGGAAATTGGAATTTCTCTGCGAGGATCCCTCAGTTCCTATTGCACGCTCGTCTGAAGGACGTGTGGGTAGCGTGCAATGGCTGCACTCAGGGCGGGGGCGCCGCGGGGCGCGGCGGCCCTTGCGCCACCCACGCCGCGTTTTAACGCGGCGAGGAGCTCGCTGCCGGGCGCCAGGTGCGGGATCGCTCTCGCGCCGGCGTCGCGGAAGGTGCCCCAGTAGGCCCTAAGGTTGTTCAAGTTAGCCACCGCGAAGGCGCAGATGACGCCGGCGGGGATCCCGGAGAGCGCCGTCTCCATGTCCCCAGGGGCGGGTGAGGGCGGTGGCGACGCCGACGGTTGCTGCTTAGGGCGCAGCGGTTGCAGCTTTCGCTGCGGCGTCGGCGATGCCGTAGGTGGGGCCGTCGTCGGTAATGGTGGTGGCGCCGGAATGGCAATCTCGAAGGCCGCTGAGGCCGGGATGCCCTCCGCGCCCACCACAATTATCTTGTCCTCCGGAGTGGCTGCCTTCAGTAGCTCACTCCGGAGAAGAAGATGAGCTTGCGGCTCTGGCCGCGCTGCTCTCGGGGCGTCTGCTCTCGGGGTCGATATCGACCAAGTCACATTATCCCCAAGCGAGCGCCGCCGTTCGCCGGAGCACCGCTCATTTTCCCCCCTCAGCGACAAGCGCCGGCCGGGGGTGAAGTCGTTGGTTGCCATCGCTGGCTAGCGGCACATCTTTGCTCTATGTACAGTAGAACATGGTGTCTCGCGAGAGCAGCGCTCGATCGCGGGAGGAGCTCGGCTCCTGCTGCGATTCAACACAGTGTTCCGCTAAACGTCTCGTGAGAGCAGAGCTCAATGACGAGAACGCCAGGAACTTGCCGTGCAAGGATGGCTGCGCGAACTTTCCACTTAACACAGTGTGGGAGCGGAGCTCAACCACATGTGCCAGGTACTTGTTGCACGTCGCAGCAGAAACCAAGACACACCAAGTGCAAGGCCGGAGCTAAGCGGAGGGAGCGGGTGGTGCTGTGAACTCGACGCCCACGCAATAGGCCGGGGTGTCGAGCGCGTCGATGTGCTTCCGAGAGGCTAGCGTGTCGCGTTATATTGGGCGGGTGCGCGAGCCGATTGGCGGCACCAGCGACCAATAGTAGGAGGGCAGGTGGCCCGCGATTGGCGAAAAAGGGATAGGAGCGATAACGGGAGACCAGATAATGTTGGAGGGAGGGGGAGGGCGGAAAGGAAAGAGGAAAGAGAACACAAATATAGTATTCGTCACCAGAAGCGCCTAATCACCTGCTAAAATGCAAAAAGAGGGACCTGCGACCGCGGTCAAAAGTCGGCACCTGCCTCACCGGTACGGCATATGTCGTAAACCCGGCGCGTCTCTTCAGGGGCGCTACCTCGACCATTGGACACAAGGAAACTGCCGAAAATCAACATTTTTTGACGAAACGGGCTCGCGGATACGGGAGTATACTGTCTCTGATAGCAAAATACTGTACCGAACGACGCGCCTCGTCCGTTAACTAGTGGGGACCATAGCCCCGAACTGAGGTCGGTATCTGGTCTTTGATAATTCCTTCTCTGTATCTTTCGCCACGAACTGCCATCATTACGAGAAGCCTCGAGTGCGCTGTATTCGCAAGAGGCGAGGAAGATGCTCGTTGGGGGCACGTGATGAGCTCGTGTAGTGTCGGTGTTCTAGGCCCCGTTAATACTGATGTTCAGTAAGGACTCGTACATGAATAAAACTGGATTGTTTTTCTATGTGGCGATATGCAGATCGCGAGAAATGAATGATTAAATAATATTAGTAATAATATTCAATTATCATTTAATAAGGGAATTTAATAGAGGGCATATTTACTGTTTTTCTACTTTTAAAAACTCCAACTAGTTTTTATTACATTTTCCCTCGAGTCATGGGATAAATGTTTATAATAACCTTTTCTTTACTTCTGGACAAATAAATGGAGCTTTTACTCATCTTCAATGTCAGGTAAAGACCAGTATTGTTTTCGGGATAAATAAACAATATTAAGTGTAAAATTATTTTACACGTAGAACACGTTTCAATAGCCCATACTCAAAGAACAGTTTTAAATTCACTAAATAAATGTTTATTTAACGTAATATCGTATGCGCGCGTTTCGTCCCCGTTCAGACCACCGAGTGGCGTCGGCCATGACGATTTGTGACGGGTGCGACGTATATTAATGTTTTCTGTATGATGTACAGTGGAATCCCCTTAATCGGAACCCCGCAAATTCGCAATTTCGAATAATCCAAACAAAATTCAGAATGGAGGAAAACAATAAACAAAAATATCTGATTTGTACTGTTATGTACACAAAAAGAAAGGCACGCGTCAACGATAACAATTTATTTTTCTCTTTACAATAGTGGTCCAACCGCTAACATTGCAAGACTGTCTTCTCGGCTGTCGTCCCGTCTTGCTTGCCTCCGCCACGGTCCTGCTCCCGTGTGCACTCCGCAGCCACGGACCCGCTTCCGTGTGCTTTCCTCCGCCACAGTCCTGCTCCCGTGTGAGCTCCGGATCCAGACTCTCCAGGCCCGCGCCTCCACTAGACCGGGCGTCACGCCGTCTCCCTACGGCGTAGATAAGTGGGGGGTAGGTTCACCGCCCCTTGCCTCCGCTGCTCCCGTGTGCTCTCCACAGCCACGGCTCCGCAATCACTGACTGGATCCAGCTGCCCGGGCCCGCGCCTACACCAGGCCGGGCGTCACGCCGTCTCCCTACAGCGTAGATAAGTGGGGGTAGGCTTACTGCCCCTTGCCTCTCGCTGCTACCGTGTGCGCTCCTTCGCCAAGGTTCCGGACTGGCCTCTCGCTGCGAGGAGGCCCGCTAAATAGTCCATGGGGCTCGCGGCTCGCCGGCTGGCCTGCCGCCAAAGATGGCGAGTCTCCGTCCGTCCATTCTGGCGTGACGGCCCGCGCGCTTCCCGCCATTACAAGGCTCAGTGGCGGGACTTGTGAAAGCGCGCGGACGGTCACATGTACGTATTAACTTAATATATGAAATAAATGTGACTTCATTATCTGTGCACGACTTCTAGAATTCAGTGGGAAATATAGTTATACAAATTATCGTTTCCATGTTGTCGCGCAAGTACCGTATAACCAGAAGAAGTGCCGAAAGAATGCCTAGTCGCCGTTTGTCAGTAGATGTCCAAAATTAACTTTGCCAAATCGCCGAAAATCCAGGAGAGGAAGTCCGTTGCCTTGCTGGTCACTATACACTTCACTTGCACTCGTAAACAACTACTTCGCTTCACGCCAAGACGAGACAAGCCTGGTGTTTCGATGAGACGTGCCTGTTCCTTGGAGAGAACTCTTCACGTCGAGTCTTATGGTTTTTTGTTCTATGGTATGCATGCATCCGTCCCCCACACATGGCGGGGATTGGGGAGCAGTTGTGGTCGAAGGTCTGGTGTGTAAGATAAGACGAAAGAAGGAAAACTAAGTAAGGAATGTAGAGTTGAAGGAGAGAAGGACGAAAGAAGAAAGAAAAGAAAACATGTTGCGACCCACGCGTCGGTTTAAAGCCGTAAGGCCAGCACCCGACCTTAGACGTCTTGGGGGGTGGCGAACACAATTCGCCGTATGATCAGCTAGCTCAGTAAGACGTCCCAGTGTGGACACATAATAAAAAAAACAGAAGAATAGGGGGAGTCAGGGTCGTGAAGAACGTTTTGGATTGGATGCAAATTACTAAAAACTGGAGTTAGAATCACTTTTCACTTATTTTAGTATATTCTAGAAAAGTTGCTGTTGTGCCAATTACATGAAATGGCACTCCAAAAAAATCAAATACACAATAACTATGACTGGCTGGAAGAAAAAACCCAACACACTCTCATGACTAAATACACAACTTCTTGCTCTCATTTATAACACAAACCTTTCAATGAACACACTTTCAGCAATACTGAGAATCGAAAAAAAATTACTTTATACATAAAAAACAAATTGAGAATGAAAGTTAGCAATTCTGAATTAACACTGCTTTAAAGTGAAATACTCTCCCTCTCTCTGTCTCTGTCTGTCTCTCTCTCTCTCTCTCTCTCTCTAAAAATTCAGAGAATAATTAATACTGGAATTCGTTTTTTACTCATTCTTATCCACTAATTTACAATTTTACATTTTCAAATCCTTTAAAAAGAAAAGATTGATTCTGTCCTCTCGTGCTAGAGATAGGAAACAAATGTACTTCTACTTTCTTTATCTTTTAGTATAGCAAATATTTTACTCTCCCCTCTTTCTACGTAAAGAATTCAGAATAAGCTTTCCGTTTAAAAATGAATTACTCCTTTCAATATAAAAACTGTTCATTTGGCACGATCTTACATTTTTCTTCTCGGCCGCGTCGGGAAATCCGTTGCGCCTTCTCCTCCCATCTCCTCGGTGCTGTTGGTGGCCTTGAAGCGTCGGAGTTTTGGGTTGAGAAAAGTCTGTGTAGCACCCCTCCTCAGAACCGCTCGCTCTCCCGGTCGAAATTCAGTCGCCCACCAGAAACGTGTTCTCCGTCTCGTACAAGGTTAATACTCTTTTGTACTCGCATATAAATTTTAATTGACTTTCAATTATGACGGTTAATAACCAACTGGATATTCAGAGTGTTGAATGAAATCCAGAGATCAACCTTTTATGCGAGCACACAAAATTTAAGAGAGCAAATAATAAAACTGAAAAAAAATGAATGCAACTATTAATTTACTGCCACATGTTCAAAAACGTCTCTCCCTTCATTCTCCTATTATAAATGCACAACGTCTCTTATTATCTTTCTCTTGAGATTACGTTCAAATTAATTTATAATGGGATATTTACCTCTGATCTTCCTGAAGAGTTTTATAAAAGATGCCCTACCAATATAAGTTTCCTATTCTGGAACGTCCATGGTATTAACTTTTTTGATTTGTCCTGTGTAGACCTGAATAAATTCATCCTAGATAACGCTATAATATGCCTAAATAAAACATGGTTAACGAGAGACATTCCATCCCTTCCAGCAGCGTTCGTTAATTTTGCATACGAGATATGTAATGCAATCAGAGAGATGTCACTTGGTAGGGCAAGTGGAAGTTCTGTCATCTTGTATAACAAAAACGTTGTAAACTCAATTACATTTATAGATTCTAATGAAAATTGGCTTTCTTTCAAATGCAAAATCATTGAATTGGAGCTGATAATTTTTAATGTATATCCAAGGAATACGTTTTATGAAACTAGGTTAGAACTCTAACAGACGCTATTACAACGTTAAAAGAAAAATATGATTCTACAATAATAATTGGAGGTGATTTCAAAGCACGGATTGGCCATCTCATGATTGAGATGAAATGAATCTGAATCCTGCTTGAATCTGAAATAACCAATGGTACCAACGTAACTGATTTAAGAGAGACCATGGATGAAAAAGAAAATACAGAAGGTCGTAAATTAATAGAAACATTTGAGGCATTGGGCTTTATAGTATTAAATCGTCGTACAATTTCGGACATAAATGGACAGATGACATATATAAGTGAAAGGGGATGTTCTGTTCTAGATTGATCTGGATTAATTGGGATCACCTACTACTGATTCACGACTTAGACATCCCGTGTGTGGGAACATCAGATCACCTCCCCACAGGAATTCACCTAGACGTCAATCACAGAAAATTACGAAAGGCGACTCCAACAAATTGACTAAACGTGTCTTCAGATGGAATCATGACTACTTTGAAGAATACGTCGAGGTGCTCAACAATAAAAGTTGGTTGGAATGTGATGACCCAATTACTCTCAACGACGCATTAAAACAAAACATCATAGAAGCTGCTGAGCACCAAAATATGTTGAAAAAAGTAGTAACAAATAATATAAAAAAGAAAATTGGTAAACCCTGCTTTGACAAGTCATGCTACACTAAACGAAAAACAGTGATCCTCAACCACAGAAAATGGATTGCAACTAGAAACGATGAACATGAAAAAATATTTATGACATCCAAAAAAGATTATTTTAACAGTAAAATTAATGAATTTTTTTCCCAAGACATATGCACAGCCCTATCATCAACCCATAATTCCAAATCATTTTGGAGTACTGCTAAAAAACTGAGAGGGAAAACATTTGTCAATTGTCCAATAACAATCGGAGAGTGGTGGACATTCTACAAAAAAATATTTCCGCTGAAGGTAGAAGATAACACATTTTTTATGCCGCCCATCCATTTTTAGGCAAACCTTTCGAAATTATAGAAGTTACAAAAGCAATTCAGAGCTAAAAAGAAAAATCTCCAGGTCCAGACGGAATGAGTAACGAATTCTACAAGGGACTGCCAATGAATGGTGTGATATTGATAACTAGACTTTTCAACAAAGTAATGAAGACAGGTATAATTCCTAATGACTGGTGCCAGTCAAGCATAATGCTTTTACATAAAAAAGGTGATTTGAAAGACCCCCTAAATTATCGAGGCATAGCATTAGCCAATACCCCTCCGAAATTATTCACCAGCATATTAGCTAACAGACTCAATACCTGGCGTGAATCCGAGAACATTCTACCTGAAGCGCAGTGTGGTTTTAGGTCAAACCGATCGTGCGAAGATAATATTTTTTGCCTCGCTGATAAAATTGCACTGAGCCTCGCAGATCTGGGAGGAAGATTATATGCGGCTTTCATTGACTTCAGACGGGCTTTTGACTCAGTAGTACATACTATCCTGTGGAGAAAACTTTACCAAGCTGGTGTAAGTGCAAATATTATACAGGTACTGAGAAACTTTTATAATAAAGCTTGTATCAAGATTCTAGTCAATGGACAAGAAACAGATAGTGTAGAAGTGACACAGGGAGTGCTCCAGGGTGACTCAGCCCAATTTTGTTTTCCCTACTGATTCATGATATTGTGCAACTTTTTGAGATGTCACAACAATATAAACAGTAAAATGGACATTTTATTTGCAGATGACCTTATAATACTATCAAACAATGTTATTGATCCACAAGAAAAGTTAAATACCTTACATGAATACTGCCAAATGAATTCTCTGGAAGTGAATGTGAATAAAACAAAGATCCCCGAATTCTTCAGAGGACGCCCCAAAAGAACCCGTAGTATAAAATATAATAACCAACAGATTGAATTTCTCTCAACCTATACGTACCTAGGAGTTCCATTCACAAGATCCGGGCTATTTGACAAAGCTGCAGGTAACTTCCTGAGCAAAGCAAGACAAGCTATGAGTTCCATCTGGCAGATCCTGATGTCAGGTAAAGTTACCAATTGGGACTCGAGATTGAAGCTATTTAACGCCGTTGTGAGTTCTACTTTTTTGTATGCATCAACAATATAGGGACTACGACATAAACTGCAGATACGTTACAAGCAAACTTCTTCAAACTTTTGTTAAGACTTCCAAAATCTACTCCAGGCTACGTTCTAAGAATGGAAACAGGATCCTTATCTTTAAGTAGACTGATAATTCAAAGAACGATAAAATATTGGATTAAATTATTAAACATGTCAGAAAACAGATACCGAAAAAGATGCTACAGATTGCTGAAAGAATTAGACAGTAAAGAAAATAAATTAAACAAATACAACTGGTATACAAATTTTTAAAAACTTCTTGAAACTATTGATTCCAGTTTAAAAATAGAACTGGAAAATTCAAACTTGATTGAAATAGCCTCTCCGAAATTGGTTATAGGCTATGCAAAACTAATATTCAACAATGATGTTATGAGGATCCACAACTCAAAATACAGCCCCTTATATAAAACGCTAAAAGTTACTAAAATGGTAACCTGTCAACCGTACTTAATGTTTTCTCTACCCTTGGCACAAATTCGGATACTAGCACAGTTGAGAATGGCTGGCCTTAACATAGTTCTCTTAAGTTGTAATGATATACTGTACAAAATTACAGAAATGGACAGATGCCAGCTATGTAACTTATAACAGTATGAAACATTAGAACATATAATAAAGCTATGCCCCCAGTACGATAACCTGAGAAACATTTATAAAAGATAACAATCTTATATCGATTCTTAATACTGAAAGTCCAGAAGAAGTGCGTTCTTTGTTTAATTTTATAAATCCTAGCCTTAAGTTACGCTCGTTTGTGCTTTCAGAATAGCATTTCCTTCAGAATAATAGAATTTATTAAGACTTTCTAAATTCTCTTTATGAAACGACTCGAGAACAAAGGATTTTTGTATATATATATATATATATATATATATATATATATATATATATATATATATATATATATATATATATATATTCTCAAATAAATCAGAATTGGTTGTTGAAAATGACTGTATGTTAAATTAAATATATAATTGGTTGTCTAATGTTTCAAGTCGTTATAAATTAGAACAAATCTATGTTGCCCCATCTAATGAAGCTTGTTTCCCCATTCACTATTTCGGTGAAAAAAAAATTGTCATCAGATTTGCTGAGTCATCCATGATTTAAATCCTTCAATGTGAAACATACTGTGGTATGCAACTGTTACGAGTTCCATGTCTTAGTTGTACATCAGTATATTTTTAGGTAAAAGTAGTTCTGAACGTTGTCCATTAGTGTTGAAATGTACTTTTATCAGACCTGCTCTAGAAATTAATGTTAAAATTTGAGACAATTGTATGCGCTTAGATTATATTGTTTTGAGCATTTGGGAGCCATGTGAAATGTTCCTAAAATAGTTCTGTACCAAAAAACTTGCCATAATAGTGTACATTGATATTATAATGAATTTTATTATTGACTATTAGTATTATATAGTATTATGATAAAAAACCACCTAATGATTGATCGACTTTATGGAAGTTTGTGAATTGCTGTAAGGTAAATACAGTAAGTGATAATGTAGCATTTAGGAGCCGTGTGAAAGTTTTCCACTATAACTCTCTACTGAAAACTTGCGTAATATGTGTATATTGATAAATTCTTCAATTTATGTACTAATGCTTTTGTTGAAGATGGGTAGTAAGATGGTAAATGATTTGTAATTGAGGATTGAATTTTTTTTATCTGAGAAAATTTTTTCTGTAAATATGTTCAAAGGAAAGTTCTTTCTGGAATGTACTCAGAGCTTCACAAACATGTCATTTTAAGAACATCTTTGGGTGTGCTGAATCAGACTTTGCTAGTATGTGTCATGAAAGAGATTCATAAAGAGCTTAATGTTGAGCTGTGGCCAACATGTATCTTTCATATTCCTTTGTAATAAAATTAAAGTATTTAAATTCTTTTTGTAATATTTATGAAGTCTAAAGAGTTTTCTTGTTCATAAGAATTATTAGGTAGAATTTTGTTTACAAAATTTTTATCATGAAAACAAGAGACTTCCATTATTTAAATGATATTGTCTACCAACCATTGTAACCAAAAATTGTAAGTTTTACTATGTAAATGGCCGCACCTACTGTCGGCAACTCTAATAGGTAAAGCCTGTTATACACTTTCAATAAAAAATAATAATAAAATAATAATAAAATAATAATAATTCTGTATAGTAACGTGTTAGTACACTTAAAACTACGAACTAACTTAAAACTAATGAAACAAAACTATGTATGTGACATTTACTTACGTACACTATTCACAGATATACGATATTCACAATATATCTCCAAAAATGTACACTATACACAAGTCACTTCCATGAATGTACACTATTCACAAGGTATCTAAAAAAAAGTGCACCATTCGCGGAATAATCTAAAAGGGAATTATTTGGTAGGATATCTTTAGCTCAAACGGGAATAGACTCCTTAAATATTCCGAATTCAGGACCTTGCCACCATGGACTTGAATTGGAAAAGGGGGAGTAGCTCCCTCTTCAAATCAGATCGGCTTCAGATCAGACCGAAAGAACATGTGTTCACTCACAATCCCGAGTCAAACTTGAAATTAAAATTACCTTAATTGTTTTGGGAATAAGTAAATTCTCTTTTAGGGGAGGGGATTTCAGTCGAGCCATGTTGACATTTCAGGCAGTCCTTAAATCAAGCCTTGACAAACCTCATGAAAAATGTCTAAAAAACTTTCTGAAAGATGTTAGCGGGCATAAATAGAACGAAATACGCCGAACATAAATAGTCTCAACAAGTTTCTGCAATAACTCAAATTGTAATAAACACTTGTGAAATTGCATTATATTTTGATCAAAAAGCTCATCATGAATAATATAAATGATTTTCAGCATCCTAAAAAAATTGAAACTTATGTGCAACAATATAATAATCATCGATACTGTAGCAGATGCAGCCTGGTAGTTGCCGTGCTGCGAGTGCGACTACATACGGGGATCAGAACGGGTTTCAGGGGATTGTTTGCCTTTAGGGCAATGATAGATAATATGCAAGTAGAATAAATAAATTTAATTGCTTGCTAATTGAATACAATTGATTTGAGTTATAAAAAGCCGGAGGACCATTGATAGTTTGTGACGTTAGTGATTGCTCTTCTTTCTTGAAGTACACTTGGCAGCTTACTTACAGTTTGTTGCAAGGAAGGCAGCAACCCAAATCACTCGGCTGAGTGTGTCGCTGTCCGGGGTGAGGTAGGCTCCAGGCAGTTCGGTGGTGCGAACTGGCATGGGCGCGGACTCAGATGACCGGAGCTGGTGGTGGAGTTTGCCGTGAATTCGACCAAGTGGCGGCTGCGGCTCGCGAGTGGCACGAATTTGAGGCTGGTTAGATGTGGCCGTACTAATCGCCTTGATAGGCGAAGCAGGAACAGTCGACCTTGTCTCCGTTGTCTGTTTGTTCTGGTTGTCGTTTGGTTGTTGCCTCTGTCTGTTTGTTGTCGTCTCTCTCTCGTGTGTCTTTGCTCTGTTCGTTGTCGTCTCCCCGTTCTCTCTGGTTGTGTCGTCCCGTGTGTGAGCGAAGTTGCAGTATTTATTGTTGCGGGTGTGATTAAGGCCGTGGGGGGGGAGAGTCACGTGGCTGTGACTTGGACCTATGGTAAGGCGGGAAAGTTTGGAGTGCCCGCGATCGGCTCCCTATTCGTGATGTGCCTTCCGGGGGGGGTCACGTGACATTGGCGTGCGATCAGAGAGAAAGGCGGTGGCACGAATTTGCCCGCGATGGCGGCCCGTTTGTGTTTGCGATTTTACCGGAATTGAGGCATCTGGCATGCAGGTGGCCGAGGAGCGCGGGCGATGCGCCGGCAGTGCGCCTTTGTCGGCGAGATGCATTGACGGGCTTATTTTCGCGAGGGAGGCCCGAAGCGATTCCCAGAAATGTTTCTGGGTGGCTGGTCAGGTAGCGAGCTATGGGGTGAGGGCCCCGCGTGCCGGCCCTAATGAGGGATTAAACCCCAGCTGGCGACGCCCAGAAGCGGCGGTCATTGTACTGGGCGGGCGTGGGCCCGTGCGAACGGCGGTTTGCGCGGAAGACGCTGCAAATGCTTTTATTGCCCCTTTGTATAGTTTCCAAAGTGTAGAAGCGTGCCGGTATGCACAGAGAGCGACTTGTGAGGTTGGTGAAAGTAAGCGCTTAATGGTGGGTGGCCGCGCGGGAAAAGCTGTTAGGGGCTGCGCCTTGGCGGCGAGATTGGAAATTTGATTGCGAGATTGAACAGATACTATCTCATTGATAATACTAGAGTTTTATCAGTTATTATTAAAATGTTATCAGAAAAAGATGTTTGAAAAAACAAAAATACAAAACATTGTGCTGGTAAAACAGCACGTTCTTTCTCGCTTTTAGTAATGAATATGTAATACTATTTATACCATTATTTCTCTCTGAACCCATCTCCGTCATTATTTTTGTTACACTCATTACTATCGTAGAACATTTGGTGCAAAAACTAAATATTTTCAAACATATCAACACATTTTACTATATAACTGCCTTTCATACAGCTAAGTCTTGTCCCAACAATGAGAGGTATTTTGTAGAAGTTCAGCTGCCGATTCGTGGCGCGAAACGCCATTGTTGTTTGACGATCTGATATTCCCTGAAAGCTAGCAATTTTTACTTCATTACCGCATACACAGAGAAAGTTGTGTAATGCTGCGCGAAAAGACTGCTAATTTTCAGCAGAAAAAACATTACAGGGCCCTGGTAACGAAAAAGTGAGACAGACTTTTTACCATCAATCAATTTTTTGGTGTCAAGGACACAAAACACGGATTCTGGCGTAACCACGTGTTCGAGGATTTTTTGTTCTAAATTTAGCAACTGGATTTATCCACTTTTTCGCCACCAAGGCCCGGCAATAAGAGTTTTTCTGGCGAAAATGCGCCGCTTTTTCCCGCAGTTACATGACTTTCTCACTACTGCATAAGCGGTAGCGAGAAAGTAAGGAGTTGTACCAAAGAATTCATTCTAGATGGCACCACAAAAAACATCAAGGAGACCAAAAAATAAACGATCCTTTCTCATTAAAACTTTCTGCTCTACAAACACAAGAATACAATTATATAAATATTAATCATGTAAAACTCGATAACAATTGAGGAAGATTGCCATTAAAGGAACTCTCTACATTCCTGTGTGTTATGTCCTGCACGAGCTGCAGCTACTATTACGAGCTGCAGCGGATTTTGATGAGTGCTGGCCGCACATCATTTCGCGAAGTACTAAAGAATTAATCAAATTTTCTGCAAAACATTCTCAGACAGAACAAGAAATAAAATTCCTATTGCAGCTGTCCACCCCACACCTGACACCAATATGTCGCGACGGGACATAAAGGGATCAAGTAGAAGCGTAGTTCGGGTCTAAAATATTGGTTTTATTGTCAATCTTACATGGTGGTCCCTGCTCGTGTCACACGTGCCCCCGAGTCCGTCGGCCCCGGCGTCTCCGTCACACTAAGGCACGCTCTTCAGTCCGCGAAGCTTGCAGACGCAGCCAGCGGCCCCAATGACCGAGAAGGCCGCGGTCGAGAGTCCTCCGCGGAGGCTCTGCCACTAGCGTCCCACCCGTCCAACTGGCCCGTAAGCCGCGGTCGGGAGTCCTACGCGGAGGGTCTGCCACTAGCGTCCCACCCGTCCAACTGGCCCGTAAGCCGCGGTCGGGAGTCCTACGCGGAGGGTCTGCCACTAGCGTCCCACCCGTCCAACTGGCCCGTAAGCCGCGGTCGGGAGTCCTCCGCGGAGGCTCTGCCACTAGCGTCCCACCCGTCCAACTGGCCCGTAAGCCGCGGTCGGGAGTCCTCCGCGAAGGGTCTGCCACTAGCGTCCCACCCGTCCAACTGGCCCGTAAGCCGCGGTCGGGAGTCCTACGCGGAGGGTCTGCCACTAGCGTCCCACCCGTCCAACTGGCCTGTAAGCCGCGGTCGGGAGTCCTACTTAGTGCCCTCGCCACCGGCGGCCCACCCGTCCCACTGGTCTCCTCGACACTAGGCGCTGCCGGCGAGGAGCTCCCTCGATGTCTGCTCCCCAACACTGCTGCTCACAAGTCCCTCCCATGAGCCCCGAAGGCGCTGCTTATATACTCGCTCCCGAGCCAGGGGTGGCCTGATTCATCCTCAGTGTGACGGAGACGCGCGGCTTACACTTGGGTGGCTGCCGTTCCCGGTGTGAGTTTGGACATCCCTTACAGTACAGAGTTCACGCCGGGGAGGCAATCAGCGTATGCGTCAGTACGCCCTGTGCGTCACGGCGCCCTTTATAATAACTTTATTTATGTGCATTATTTTACAATTTTAAATGTGCAGTTTTACACTACATAGTTGTTGTCCCAGGTTATTTAGGCCTGTCTTGATGCGGTTATACAGTTTGAGGTTGTTTCCTCTCTTGTTGTTAACTTTTCACTACCTCACTATCCACATTTACACTATTGAATACACTGTTCACTGTCACATCTTTATATCACTTACACTTTCTACACTTCTCCACACTGTCGTCGGTTTCGGGTGCGGAGCACCATCGTGGCTCGGCTCCTGGTCCGCCAGGTCCGTGGTGGGGGTGGCTGAGTTCCTCGCTGACCAGGCGTGTGGGGGGCTTCTTCCACCAGGGGCAGCACGGTGGGGCACGGCGGAGAGGGCGGTCCCGGTCGAGCCGCACGGCATTATTTAGTTGCAAGCTCGGCGGTACTCGACCGGGATCAGGTCGGTCTGGGCGGTGTGGAAGTAGTAGCACGCCGCGCTGCCATTGATTGCCTCGGCGATCACTTTTTGGCGGAGGGCCTTGAGATCAGCCTGTGAACTCGTGATTTTACGCAGCGCGGCCGTGCTCTCCTCCAGCCACTCGCCCAGCGCTCCCACCACGACGGGCAGGAACTCGACCTCCCGGAAGTTTCGGCGCATGAGCACCGGGCGGATCTCCGCATATTTGGCGGCCTTGGCAGCGTACTTCGTTTCTAGTGCGTCAGTGTACGCTGCCGTGACCGCCACCTCGATGCAGATGGCCCGGTGCCCCTTGCCGATCACCAGATCCGGGCGCCCCCTCCCTCCGAGTGCTTGGTCCTCAAATAATATCGCCCACCCACTCGCCACGGCCGCGTTCTTGATGTGTGCAGCGACGCGGTCGTGGCGGAGCTTCATGGCGGGGAGGTTCGGGCGGCACTCGGAGATCACGTGCCCGATGGTCTCCGATGCCGGCGTGGTGTCATTGTATAGTTGCTTGCACCCCCGCCGGCAGGTGCGGCTTCCCCGCTCGTTTTGCCCCTGGTGGTTCAGCCGGGTCGAGACGTTGAGGCGCGCCGCGTGCACGAACCTGTACACGGGCGGCCTCATGTTCTCGCCCGACCGAAGATAATACGTGGACTCCCGGCCCACCCCCTCCAGCGCTGTGGCAAACACCCCCTGAAGCTGCTGGGCCCTCCACCTCCTGGCGTGGGCGGCGTGGATAAGGTGTCTTATCCGCTTTACCAGGAGGTGTCGGGACCTGGCCGTGATGCAGCTCCGGGGGTCGTCCGGGTCGGCTGGCGTGGCCAGGAAGGCAGCGACGGGGTCGCCCTCGGCAGGGGGCGGGGGGTGGGCCGGGGGCGGGGGTGTGGCGCCAAGTTGTGAGAGGCGGGGTGCCGGCGCTGGAGTCGGCGGCTGTGGGCGGGCTTCGGTGGTGGGCGGCTCCTGCGTCTCGTTCAGCTCCGCGGACGTCACTGCGTCGTCGCCGGCGGGCGCCGGGGCGGCGTCGTCGGCGTCGATCGTGCGGCGGCGGGTGGCGCCAGTGCCCCCGGCGCCGGTGTCAGCGGCGACGGTCCGGGGGGCGTCTCCAGCGGCGGGCCGCGCCTCAGCGTCGCCCGTCCCCAGCGGCGCTGTCGGCGCCGTCTCTCCCACGTCGGCGCTCGGCTCCGGGGCGGTGCCGCCGGCTGCATAAGGCGGGGGCTCCGGCTGCAGAGCAGGTCCCGGGGAGACCGGCGGGGGCAGTTGGGGCGGGGGCGGGGTGTCCATGACGTGTACCCCGGCTTGGGGGTCCGGCCATGGATCCCAGTGCATGGCGAGCCAGTCCACTTGCTCTGCGCCGTCGACGTCTGGCTCGCCACTCTCCCCCGCGCCCGCCTCCGCGCCCACGTCCAGCGTGCCCACACGCCGCCCCACCGCGGCGGGACTCGGCTGGCACGTGGGCGTGATCTCCTCGGGGAGCTCGATGCAGGGGAGCCCTTCTTCGGCGGCGTGGGAGGGAGGGCGCCACGAGAGCCCGAGTCTGCGGGAGGCTTGCCGGGTCCTGGAGAAGCAGGACCCGCCCGTGTTGGAGCGGGGGAGCGCGGCGCCGTTGAGGTAGGCATATATGTCCGCGTCTGCCTCCCCCACCCGCTGGCAGTAAGCGGCCACCTCTCGCAGGTCGGCCATTGCTGCCTCCCGCACCGTCCGGTCGGGACTGGTCAGGAGCTTATAGGTGCTGTCGACCTGCCAAATGTCCGCCTCCGTGGTGGTCTCTAGCAGGCCGACGCCCCCGTCCTCCCGTCCCGCGTATAGGAAGGCGTTGGACGCTCCGTGAGGGAGGCCCAAGAACTCCCGCGCGCGGGTCCGGACGGTTTTGTCGAGCTCTCGCAGCATGCCCTTCGTGTACCGCCCCAGCCTAAGTGGGAACACCGTGGCCGGCTGGACGTATTGGACCAGGGCGTCCAGCTTTTGGTGGTCACGGAGTCCCGACGCAGCGATTCTATCAAGGAGGCGTTGCTGCTCCTTCAGCCCCTCCCACGACTCGACAAGGTTGAAGCCGACGGGCTTGCCGAGGTAGGAGGTGGCTTCATGAGCCGCCATGGCGGGGATGGGGGTGGTGAGGATGTGGAAGGTGTGGGCAGAGACGGAGCGGTTCTGGATGGCAAGGGAGCGGCACTTCTGAGGCTTCAGAAGGAGGCCGAGGCGGGAGAGGTGGTATGCCGCGAGGTCGAGGCGGACCTGGAGGGTAGCGGGGTCACGGGCCATAATCGCTACGTCATCTGCATAGGCTAGGGCGGGAGGGGGGGCGGCTTCCCCGGCGGCGTCCAGGGCCCGCAAGACCGGGTCTATAACGAAATTAAATAGTAGCCCGGACAGCGGGCATCCCTGCTTGACGCCGCGGCGCATCGGGATCTCCTCCGTTAGCCCGGCCTCACACATGTATCGGGTCGTGCTGCCCGAGTACAGCTGCTTGGCCAAGCCAACGAAGTACTCGCCGACGCCCGCGGCAGAGAGGGCGGTTGCAATAGCTCCATGCGGGACGGAGCCGAATGCGTTCGCCACGTCTAGGAGAGCAAGGTTTAGGTTTCCTCTTCCCAGACGGGCGCGCCGCAACTCACGCCCCAGCATGAAGTTTTGCTCCAGGACGCCGTCGAAGGGGCGGAAGCCTTTCTGCGCGGGAGCGAAGGCATGGTGGTCCTCCGCCCATTTCGACAGCCTGGCGGCCCACAGCCCCGTAAACAATTTGTATACGGAGCTGGATAGGGCAATCGGCCGCCAGTTGCTAGGGTCGCCGGGGTCGCCTTTCTTGTGTATTAGGATTGACCGGGAGGCGCGCCATTCCGTCGGAATCTTCCCGGCCTTCCTTATCAGGTTCAGGAGGGGGGTGAGGAGTTTCGCGTCCGGGTCTAGCTGTTTTAGGTGGCCGTATGAGATACGGTCGGCGCCTGGCGCGGTGTTCGCGCTTAGCGCCAGGCGCCGGGCGACCTCTTCTTGCGTGAACTCCGCGGAGTTCAGCTCGGCCCTTCCCACAGTGGCAGGGAAGGCGTCGCCAAACTCAGCGGCTTCGCTCTCCGACCCGTGGGTGGACAGGAAATGTTGGGTGAGGGTGGGGGCGGGGATGGGGCAGCGGGAGAATTGGTTTTCATTCACGAGCCGCATGGCTTTGCGGCTCTGTAGCCTGTATGTGGCTGCGATGTTTGGTTGGGGGCGGGAGGGGTTGGGGTTGGGAGGGGGGGGGTCAGGATTGAACCTGATTCGGAGGCCTCTGCGCACCTCCTCGGTGAATCCCGTGTAGATAGTGTCTATGTGTTCTTGCGTCGTCTCAGCTCGGCCCCGGAGAAGGTCCCAGGCGCGGTCGACGACGGCCCGGAGCTCGTCCGTGACCCTCGGCGCAGGGCGTGGGCCGCGGTTGCGGCGTGCCGGGCGCCGGCGGGCGGGCTGGGCCGGGGCGCCAGGCCGCTCCCCCGGGTTGGCGTCGGCGTCCGTGCCGCGCCGCTGTTCGGCGGGCGCTGCGTGGCCTCGCTCCCGTCGCTGGCTTGGGCGGGGGGGTGGCGGCGGCGGTGGAGGGGCCGGGTCGGCGGCTGGGGCTGGGGCGGCCGGGTGCTCCGCTGTGGCGGCGGCATCGTCCTCTTGGTGGCGGGTGGACGCCGGCGGGCGGGTGTGCCCCCGCTGTGGGCCCGGTGGAGGGCGTGGGGTGGTCGCGGGGTGGGGGGTAGGGGGGGATCCCGCCTGTGAGCGCGTGGGTGTGCGGGGGCGGGGTTGGGGGGAGAGGGCATACGGCGGAGTTGCGGTGGGACGGGGATGTTGAGGGAGAGTAGGGGTGGGGGGGTGGGGAGGGGGGCGTTAGAGGGGGCGCGGCTGGCATGGGCGTCTGGGTGGGCCGAGCGGGGGCGGGGCGGCGCAACTGTGTCGCTCTGGGCGGGCTGGGCGGCGGGCCTGGGTAGCCCGCTAGTAATTGCCTGCGAGGAGATGTTGGGCGGGGATCGGCGTCCTCGTCCGCGTCTCCGGTGGCGGTTCCCTCCGGATGCTGGTAGGCGTGCGGGGGTGGAGGCAGGCAGCATCGGGTCGTCCTGGCCGGACGCGGCGGGGCGAGGGTCGCTGGTGCGGGTGGCGTGGGGGATTGGCGGTTTGGTGGTACGTGGGCGGGTGTGGCGGGGCTCCGGCTTCCTCGAACGTCGGACGGCGGTCGGCCGGGGACGGGAGCGAATGCGCTTGGGTTAGCGGGGCAGCTGGGTGTGGCGGAGGTGTTCTGATCGTCTATGGAGTTATTGAACATCATCAATAAGTCCTCCACCACTTGTACCCGCTCGCGGCACGAGAAGAACGTGTCCGCCCTAAGTGGGCTCCCCGCTTCTGGTTTTCGGGTTTGGCCGCCGGCTCCCCGACGTCGCCTGCGGGAGAATGCGTCCACTCTGCGTGGGCTCCCCGCTTCCGAGTTGTTGGCTGAGCCGCCGGTTCCCATACGTCGCCTGCGGGCCGAGTGTTGTTTGTGGTGCAGCCTCGCCTGGCGCACCGCGGCGAACTTCAGCCCGCACTCCTCCACGTCGCACGTGACAGGAGTGAGGTACGCTGGGAGGGGGGGGGAGCGGCTCGCTGCGCCTCCGGGCATGTAGCCTTGTGCTCCGCCCACAGCACGCCCTCCTGCAGATGCGACCTGTAGCCCCGGCAGAAGAGCATGTGGCTGTGAATATTGTGCACGACTGCCATGTGCTTAATCACCGCTCTCTGCCGGTTCTGCAGTTTGATGGCGCTCGACACCATGGTGTCGCACTCCGCACAGAGGGCGGATGTGGGGAGGGGCATGGGGATTGTGGCGATGCCGGAGTCGTGCTGCACCGTAGGTAGGGCGGGCGCCCCGTCTTGTACCGGTTGCTCTTTTGCAGTGCGGGGGTTGAGGGCAGGGCCGGTGACTACTACCGCGTCATCTGCCAGGAAGCGGCAGGAGCTTGCGTGCGTGGGGGAGGCGACAAAGTCTCCGCACCCGAGGCACAGAAATTTAAATGACCTGCGGTTATGTGCTTCCCGCAGGTGGCTCCGTAGCGCGTTCACTCGGTCAGCATTGCGTTCGGCAATGGATATGGGAGCCGCGTACTCGGGGCAGACGGGGCATCGGGCTGTTTGAGGGGTGGGGAGGCGGATAATAATCTCCCTGCCTTTTATCAGCGGCTGGACGGCCTGCACGAGTGCTGGTGTGATCGCTTCGCTGGCTGCGGGGGTGGTGTTGGCCTCTGCTTCGTCCTCTGTTGCCGTTGACGGCGGGCGGGGAGCAGGGTGGGCCTGAGCGGCGGCCGCAAGCGCGGCGGGGGCGGGGGTGTGGGATGTGGAGGGGAGGGGTGGGGGGACAGAGCGCCCGCTATAGTGGGGCGCGGGAGTTGGGAGTCTGGTGCGGGGGGCGGGGGTGGGACGACGGGGAGGGGGCGGGGGGTTTGCGGCGGGGTGCGTTGTCACGGCGGGGGTCGTGTAGCGATGCAGGAGCTCCTGCTCGTCCAAGTTCCACTCTGCGAAGGGCGTGGGTGCGCTGTGAGTGGGAGTGGCAGTGGCAGCGGCTAGTAGAGTTGGGGGGACGGGGGACTCTCCCTCGTAGATTACCTCTAGTTGCGGCCCCCGCGTGAGGAGTGGAGCCTCCTCATACACGGAGCCGCTCATGGAGGATGCTCGCGAGCCCGGGCGGCTGTGGGGCTCCGGATCTGTAGCGGTGGTGACGGATGCTCCCGATGCTGGCCGGGTGGGGGACTCCTGTATGTCAATATTAATTACCGTCACTCGGGAGGGGGGGCGGGTGGGGGGCGCCTCACTCTCCAGGTCGATGAAGGGGGGGAGCTCTTCGTCCTCGCTCGCACGTGAGCTCGCGCGGGATTTCGCGTCGCGGCGCGGCTGTATTCGGCTCGGCTGGCTGGTCGCTGACCTGCGGCCAGACGAAGTGGAGGAGGCGGGGGTGCCGGCGCGCTGGGCGCGCGCCTTGTGCGCGCGTAACGTGGCTCTCAGGTCCCGCGGGCTGAGGCGGTCAAGGGCATCCAGGGCGTCCAAGTCTATGCGCCCTTCGTCCAGTTCGGCCGGGGAGGGGCTGCGTAGCCTTCTCCTGTTTGGCATGTTGCTGAATGGAAGGTAATCAGTGGATGGGTAAAAACACAGGCACACTGGATCTGGTCCGCTAGATGGTCACAGTCAAAAATCACGTCTTTGTGAGTTGCGGTATGAGAAGTGGGTCGGCGTGGGGTGGCGGCGGCGGGCGGCCACGGCTACGGGGGCGGCGGGCGGAGGCGGCGGCCAGTCGGCGGGGGGGGGGCAGGGCGCCCCCCCGCATCCGGGCGTGCGTGCGCCCGCGTCCACCACGCGAGTCGTGAGCCCACCTGTGATGTGAGGCGTGAGGGGGTTGGGGGAGGTGGGAGGGCGGGGGCGTGCGCTCGTGTGCCAACCGCGGCGTGCATGGGGCCTAGCGGGGTGCGAAGGGGACGGTGCGCCCGCGGGCGCGGGAGGTCGTGGAGGGGCGGCTTTCGGTCGCGGCGTGCTCTCTCTGGGGAGTTGGGCGGCGGCGCCCCCCACCGCCCCCGCGGCGCGGCCCGGGCCGGCGCGGCGCGCGACGCGCCGAGCGCGCGGCGCGCGCCGGCGGCGCCAGGCCGAGCCTCCAGGACCGGGGGGGCGCAGCGCACCCTGTGAGCGGAGCGCCGTACTTAGTGGGGCTCGGGACGAATTTGGTTCGGCCGAGGGCCACCAGCCGCGCTGGCTGCAACCGGGGGAATCTATAAATAATATAAGGGGATGACACTAATAATAGGGGATGACACACGGCGCTGTCCTCCGGCCGCTGGGCCGCCCCGGCGCCCGGGCCGATAAGGCCCGCTCAGTAGGGAAGCCTTTCGCAGCAATGTCGCTTTGCGACACATGCTTCAAACACACTGCCTTGTGCCCTAGGGCTACCGTTGTCACTTGTACAAACTTCCACCGCTTGACTTCCTGATTGTTACAACACGCACTCTTGACCTTATCTTGCCTTGACGTTACACTTCCTCTACTATTATCTGCTTGCTCAATATCGCTTTCCCCTTTTCGTTACGAGAAACAACACTGTTCTCCCTATTGCTATAAACAGCTACATCCAATTTTGCGTAGCTAACACTGACCAACTTCCCACTAATAATACGAGTATTTTTGTCTACGCAACCACTCACTTTAATTTTACCTATCATGCTGTTTCCCTCATCTTTCTCCAGTATTTCACTATAAATCCGAATTTCTTTGTTTACGCTAATATTTTCATCATCCATCTGTGTACTTTCGTCCGTGATACCGTTTTCTACTAATCGCGTGTCCCTATTGACTTCAACATTTTCCGGTATTTCACCAACCGCTTTATCTTTCTCTACTCTTTTATCCTCGCCATATACCGAATTCTCTTCGCACATCATGCGCTTAAGCTCACTAACTGAATCGTACCAGATTCCCAAAATATATCCTTTACCGTTTTCTGTTTTATTCCTTTGAGCCTCTCGCCTATTACTACCGTTCTCACTTTTTTCCATTTGGCAATCTTCCTTAGTGCACAAATCTCTCTGCTCACCTATCACGTATTGTGGCTCTTTGCCCCACATTTCCTTAAAGATTTCAATCCCCGATTGCATTTTATCAAAATGTACTTTGAACATAGCACTTTCTGTTTCACTTTGAACTCTACTTCGACGACCATTGCCTTTACTTGCCGTGCACTTTCTACTGCCTTTCCTTGCTGCGCTCTGGATCCGTTGCTTTGTTCATACTTCTTGTCGCCTGTTCCGTTGCGTCGCGTTATCAGCAACGCGGCCGTCACCTGTACCGCGCTGCTCCACCGGCCACCTCCCCGGAGGCCGCCACTCCCGCGATGTCAGCCTTCCCCGACTCGCCCCTGAGCGGCGCCATCTTGCTACTGCGGCGACCTCGCGCCTCGCCGCCCAATGTCGCCTTCCCGGCGACTGTTACTCCGGTCGGTGTCGCCTGCCCAGCGACCCCCGGCGCTGCAACTCCCGCTGCAACGACCTCGTACGACTTCCTCGGTATAAGCGCCCGCTGCGGCGCGTCCCATGCCTGTGTCCCCCCACACAAGCTCCGCTCTCTGCTGCAAAATTTCCTCCAACTGCTCCTGATACTGCTTGCGTTGTTGCACAAGCTGCTGTTGTCATTGTTGCTGCATCCGCGATCAATGCAGTTAGTTGCTCTCCAGACTCCATGTCACGTTTTCCTCGTCGCCAGTTGTTAGCGACGGCAGGCAGCAAATCACTCACTTTTACCTCGTCGCTATTTGTCCGCGACGGCTTGCAGCAGTTTCCGTTTCCCTCCTCGCCAACCGTTATGACGACGGAATGCAACTAATCTCCGTTTCCCTCGTCGCCAATTGTTATAGGCACTACTTTTTTGTCGCCCTATGTTGTGTTGACGACGGCCGTGCCACAAATCTTCCACTTTCCTCATCGCCACAGGTTATTGGCGACTGCATGCCGCAATTTCCATTATCCTCGTTGCCAGTTGTTAGCGACGACGGCGCGTGACCATTAACTTTTGCCCAAAAGTTTATCCTCGTCGCCAGTTATGTCCACAAAACAGTTTATAAAAACATTATTTATCAATTACATACAAGGCAAATTCTTTTGCTACAATATTCCCCTCGGTTTGCCTTCTCAGCTGACGTCCCGTCTTGGGTACAGTCGCTGCGGTGATCCATGTGCCTCAGGCTCCGGGCCCGCCCCTCCACTAGGCCGGGCGTCACGCCGTCTCCATACGGCGTAGAGAGGGGCGGTAGGTCTCCCGCCACTGCCTCTCGCTGCTCCCGTGTGCGCTCCTGGTCCACGGTTCTGCTCCCATGTGCGCTCCTCCGCCACGGTTCTGCTCCCACCTGTCTGGATCCCGACTTCCCCACTGACTGCCTTGCTTGCTGCGAGGGGGCCCGCTAAATACCCCCTTGGGGGCCGCGGCTCGCCGGCTGGGCCCGCCGCCGAGGACGGCGGCGAGTCTCTGCCCGCCCATTCTGGCGTGACAGTCCGCGCGCTTCCTGCCAATACGTGGCTCGGTGGCGGGACTTGCGAATGCGCGCGAGAGGTCACAACACTGTGCAGTTAGTGCACTGTGTGTTAGTGCACTGTGCAGTCCTAGTTAATTATGTACTTGCATGCAAATCATAATGTAAAATAATACCTTCTCTCTATTGCCCAATTATTTTGAGTTTTCGAATAGCTTTTTTCGTGAGATGATACATCACTCACTGTCCATTTAGAGTTTTTAGATTAAGATCCTCAAGAGAAGATCCAAAAGAAAATTTTCGTGGACACAACATTCTACAATACTTGTTTTCCTGTCAATTTCAGAACACATTAGCTTTTTAATCTTCCTAGAGCTGCTTCTTAATCTTCCTTTTGTGACAGATTTTAGGAAAAGAAGATTTAAATATGCATACAGAATTTTTGGCAATTTCCTAATTTCACCAGTTGGTGATGTTAATCTACCTACATCCTGCGAAGAAATTGAAGCAAACATCTGAAAAATTAAAGACTGCATTGGGTCAGGAATAGAAATTTGTTTACAAACTGGATTTCACATATATCACACTTGAATTTATCATAGCATTTCTTCGCTAACCACCCGGAAAAGTAAACAATACTGCATTCTTCCATAGAAAAAAGTGGAGATTTGTTGGACATTGGGGGAAAACAATTGTGCAATTGGGGTTGAAATGCGGATTATCTTCATCACTTGAAGTTAAGGAGTCAGACAAATTTAAATCCTCCGCTTCGTGTTGATGAGGTTCTAAGTCCGGTTGCACATTCTCCACCTGTCAGGCAGAAAGTCTGACTGCAGAAAAGAAATTTTCCAAAGCCTCTTGGTTTAGACACAGAGTTGGAATAGACTTTTTTGTTGACGAAACAATATTTAGGTGAGCAATAATTGATTGCACAAACCCCTCAAAGCAGGGTGGATAGGGTGACACACTACCAGTCTTCACGAGCTCACAAGTTTGCAGTTTTCTTGTCTTCAGTATATCTTTTCTCAGTTGAGAAAAGTTTTCCAAATCATTTTCAAGTGTTTTTATCACTTAACTATTTTTCAGTGAACCAATGTCCGAAAATGGAATTTCGCAGTAATTGTAAATGAAAACTTCTCTCACTATGATATTTCTCAGTGCCTTCAGTAAATGTGGTACGTCAAATAGCGCAATTTTTTGTTTGTTTTCTACATAGAAAAAGAGAGAGATGGGAGTAAGACCTAAGCTTATATACGCTTTTCTGTTGCATGAAGTCAGATCGCAACTAACAGCTAAAGGTATAATATTTACTTCGAAAAGATGCCGAATAACATCGTGTAAAATATTGACAACTAGCTGACCCGGCGAACTCTGTTCCGCCTTAACAGCCGCTCCCATCTTTTTCTCGCGTCGCACTCACTGTGAGAAACTGTACTATCCTTGTTGCACTGCGTACGGGCAAAAACGTGCGTTCTCACACAGGAACGCTGTCGAACGGGATAAACAGTATCCTATGTCCGTCTCCTGGTTCTAAGCTTCCTGCTCACCAATTTTCAGCCAAATCGGTACAGCCGTTCTTGAGTTATAAATAGTGTAACTAACACGACTTTCTTTTATATATAGACTAGCTGACCCGGCGAACTCTGTTCCGCCTTAACAGCCGGTCCCATCTTTTTCTCGCTTCGCACTCACTGTGAGAAACTGTACTATCCTTGTTGCACTCGTGATAATAAAGCAATTGCAGATTTGTGTTTTTCTCTCAAACAGAAGAATTAAAAAAAACGCTCTGATATTAAATAGATAATTAAAAAATCTATTACGTAGCAGAGCGTTTTTTTTTTTTTTGGAATTGATTTTTGTTTAAGAGAGAAATACAAAGCTGTAATCATAGGGACCGGCTGTTAAAGGCAATAAATAAGCATATTTTGGAATTTATTAAGTTAAATTGTTTATTAGAAAATACAAATAAAAAAATTAAGTAGATTAATCATTCATTATTGTTCCGGTATTTTGGTGCATAGGTTGCACTCTTCAGTTAAGTACCTTGTGATACACGACATTTTTTGTTTTATTATCAGGCGCAAAAACAAACAACGCAGATGATCTTCCGAGCCGTGAACATGCCACATATAATTGACCATGGGAAAACGGATATTCTAGATTCAAACCACAAACTTTCAAGGATTGGCCTTGTGATTTGTTGATGGTCATGGCGAATGCAAGACGGATCGGAAATTGAAGTCTTTTAAATTGAAACGTCATATCGGTTGGGATCATCGGAATCCTCGGAATGAGAACTTCCACACCTTTAAATTTTCCTTTGAGTATCGTCGCGTAAATTACATTGTTCATCAATTTTCTAACCACCAAACGCGTACCGTTGCACAGTTTTGGTTGGTTTATGTTTCGAAGCATGATTACTACGGAGCCAACTTTTAGGCGTAAATTGTGCGGTGGTAAGCCAGGTACATCCAAGGAGTTTAAAAATTCAATTGGATAGTTGGTGGCTTCATCTTCATTCGTGACGCAGTCAACAGGCAACAATGACCGCTAACATGCGAAATCACGCGAAAACGTGCGAAAACGTGCAAAAACGTGCGTTCTCACACAGGAACGCTGTCGAACGGGATGAACAGTATCCTATGTCCGTCTCCTGGCTCTAAGCTTCCTGCTCACCAATTTTCAGCCAAATCGGTACAGCCGTTCTTGAGTTATAAATAGTGTAACTAACACGACTTTCTTTTATATATATACTAGCTAACCCGGCGAACTCTGTTTCGCCTTAACAGCCGGTCCCATCTTTTTCTCGCGTGTTACTCACTGTGAGAAACTGTACTATTCTTGTTTCACTGCGTACGTGCAAAACGTGCGTTCTCACACAGGAACGCTGTCGAACGGGATAAACAGTATCCTATGTCCGTCTCCTGGCTCTAAGCTTCCTGCTCACCAAATCGGTACAGCCGTTCTTGAGTTAGGAATAGTGTAACTAACACGACTTTTATATAGATATAACGGCGAACGAAAGGCGGCTATCATTATCGCCTTCTGTTATCAGTGCGGAATTACAACAATGGGTTACAACAGGCAACAATGACCGCTAACATGCGAAATCACGCGAAAACGTGCGAAAACGTGCAAAAACGTGCGTTCTCACATACCAACGCTGTCGAACGGGATAAACAGTATCCTATGTCCGTCTCCTGGCTCTAAGCTTCCTGCTCACCAATTTTCAGCCAAATCGGTTCAGCCGTTCTTGAGTTATAAATAGTGTAACTAACCCGACTTTCTTTTATATATATAGATAGGTCTTCTGCAGAAATTCCCGTCAGAGTGATGTAATACGCGAAAGGAAATTTTCAATTCTCGTATAACCCTCGAAGCAATATAACAAGGGATTTTTCATTAAACAATATAGTTTGTTATTACCAAGGTCAGCAAACCATTCAATAACATTCAACTTATTGGAGTATTCCAGTCCTTGGCGAATGGCTATTTCATCGAAACTGATAACACATACGTTTTGTGATTCATTCGTATCTTCGGCCTTTCTTTTCAAAATATTAACTACATCTTTATTTATTCCAGTCTCAAATTCTAATTTTGAAGAAATCCAGCGTTTAACTGTTGATAGTGGAGGCAGAACTAAATGTTAGCTGTTCGTGGTCGATGAAGTTGCATTTCAACTAGAGATATTTTATAGTCACTTTAAAATTTACATTTTGTCAACAAAGTTGAAATGTTATTCTTTGCAAAATTTGTGGAAACCTGTCTTTGCTGCGATCTTTTGAGTTTCCAATTGCAAACCTTCTTCCTGTTCAACTGGTTTTTCTGAATAGCAATTCTGGCTTTGTTTCTGTTCTTGTTGGTTTGTTTTTGGAGTAATTTCTGATACATTTCGACCTAATACATTGATCGATCCACTCATTGCCATCTTGAGAAACAGGAGTAAATGGAGACACTTCGATAGCATCATGTTTAGGTGGTGTTAAATAATGCATCGATTCATTCAGTGATATCTCACTTCTTTCATTACTGTATTGCAGCCTCCTTTTAGTGGAATATGTTTTCGGCAGAGAACTTTCTTCTCCTTCATGAGTAGTAGAAGCGGTGGGTTTGTCCCTTTTAGTCGACAGAAATACATTGAGTGGATGTGTGGTTTCTGGAGCACTTTTTGTTCCCGATTGAATGAAGGGGATATGGGGGAACCCAGAGAGATTACGGGTCTTAAAATGCGTCGTCCGAAAAGAAATTGATTGCGCAGATTTCATAAATCGAGTAGGCTGTTGGTTCAGTAAGGTGTTAGATACTGATGGATACAAAAGGGAGAAAATGGCAAAGGAGCAGCGTCTCTCATTAGATGACCAATGTGCAGCACAGTGTTCACAAAATGAGTACTGCATATTATTTTCTTCAGGGTTTCAGGAGAGTGGTCTAACAGACTTGAATTAGCTAAAAAATTATATCTACATTACTGATATTTCTAGTAAATAAATCACATGCACTTCTTAAAAATTAATTGATATTATTTCCTTGGAAAAGAAAAAAAATCGAGGGTGACAAGAACAAAACGCACATCTTTTTAAAATGGGTATTTATTCTTATCTGCAAAGACTCATTGCAGTTACGAACGTCCAAATTCATATTCATTGTAAATATTGTCCATATAAAGGCTACAGGTAATGGGCAATGTTAAGATATACTTGCGTACAAAGAAACACTACTTGCGCTGAAAACAATTTCGCTGTTTCTAAGTCTCCAATTAAATGAAAATGCAGTTCAGCATACTTGGCTTCAAAATTATTCGTCCAACAGGAAAATGCAACAAAAATAGTGAATTTTTGCACGGCATGCCGTGCAGCAATCGACTGCAATCTCGATCTTCTGCACATGCGTAAATGCATAGATGTGGTGCGAGACCCAAGCAGTACATGCACAGTTCGATAGTGCTGTCGATTGGTATAACGCTTTGCCGTGCAAAAACTCCCTAATAAATTTCTGGTCGGCAATCTGCATTAGAACTCGCGCACAATCTCAACAGACACTACAACACTGAATACGAGCAGCAGTTTTTATAGTTCTAATCAGCGAAGCACGGACAGGGAGTTATGTACCGGGAATTTTTTGCTGGGAGTTATATGCCGGGAATGTAAGATCGAAATGATAGGGACAAGGGATCATTCTAGGGGGAGCACCTTTATTAGGAGGATGTTGGCTTTAGATTTGATGCTTTTCTCGTTCAATTTACGACGCACCAAGTTACATATTATGATCATTCGTTTATTCATAGAAAACATGAATATGTTTAAAAACTATACAAATCTTCATTATATGGCCACATGCTGTTAATGTGATTAACATTATTACCAATTAAACTGTTTGAAATATCTAACCATCCGGGAGCTTTCACACTCTTATGCAATAATAGTATACCAGCATTCTACATCCTACATTCTCACATTCACAGTTATTATCCAGCATTAATCAAATATCAATCTATCCCTTCCTCAGTACACGGTTGTGATTGTTCATCGTTGTCCTTTCTCCCCCTCCCCACTGTTCAATCGGAAACTAATGATTACAATGATTCAGCCCGACATTCACGAATATTACGAGCTTCGTAACTTATCTGAGGGTCCCATCGTCCTGTCGTGGGAAATGTAGCCGCCTCTTCTAATGTCCTTGACGAGGTCGGGCCACCCGCCTGCTGACTGTGTGCTGGCCACGTGGTCGCCGTGCCGTACCCTGCGTTTTGCTATTTCACCGTTCGCTTTCAACGTCCGGGCACGAACTTCGGTCTCCTCGTTGCGGTGTACTTGCTCGAAGCCGTTGACTTCTCCTTAGCATTATAGTTTATAGCCCACGCACATTGCTGCACTACGTGCCTTCACATCACTTAATAGTTTCATGCTTTTTTGATGTTCGGAACTCACCGATTTTTAGTATTATACATTAGTCCGATGCTCCGCGTGCTCGTTTACTCGCATATTAACACTTCCACGCACTCTCACCCCTCGATGTATTCCGACTTCCTTCCCTCACCTCACCTACGCCACACAGCCCCGTGCGCGCCATTCGTCATGTCTCCTTGTACTGTTCTGACTCCGGGCCTCTCTCTCTCACTGGCCGTAATTGGTTCCTAGAGTCGTTCCTCTGGAAAATCGATCTGTGGTCTTTGCACACGCGCCAACTTTGAATTGGTTCTCTCTGGTCTTTTCCTATTTAATGACCGAATGACCTTTAGGTCATTATATGTTGTGAGCTTTCACTCTGTCCAACGTGGGCTGGCTGCTTGCCCGGCTGCCAGTGGTAGTGATAACTCACCTGCTTAGCCACTTATAGTATCTGGCAGAGGATTTGGGAGACATGCGTATACTGGATTCTGGTTTTCTATCATTAATTGATTTAATTATATAAGAAATATGGCTTTAATTATTCTAGTACCCACCCAAAATAAATACTTACTCCCCATACATCATTATCACTGCTAAATCACAATTGAAGCCTACTGCGCTCTTACGATCTACTCCTCTCTCGTAACTCTTATCTCGACCGTCTTTCTTTCCACCTTTTAAATGTTTGTGTGCGGTTGCCCCATTTGGCGATCACACCCGAAATGCTCCGTGACCGGCGCTGGTAGGTGGTGGTCTCCGGTGGAAGCGAGGGGTCGAAATAGCGCCCGCGCAGTCAACTCCAGTCAGCGCCGGGTCTCCCTCGTAACTCGCTGAAGTGGCGGCGTGGCGAGAGCGATGCCTCAGGGAAGGCGCCCTCCATCTTTCGTTGCTTCTCCTGGCGCCCGCACATGTAGGGGCGGACACGCTTGCGCGCGTACACGCGTTTACGTTCACGCTTGTAACAATCTTCGGCAGCTAACGCCTTAGCGCGAGACACTGATGGCGGCACTCGGCAGCCATATGGCGACGCGACACTTAGAGAAGCCGAACCAGAAGCGAGGAATTTCCGACTATGAAGAAGCTCGCTCACCGAAGAATTTCAGAAATAGCAGAAGCTCGCTCACCGAAGAATTTTTCAAATAGAAGACCGAGGAAGCTCCTATCTCCCTATTTATGGCACGCGCTATTCCCCCTCCCGTCATGATGATGCGGTGGCTCCTCGCCAATCATGCATCGGGTTGTGCGTCACGTGACTTGTCTCATCTGGCCCACGAACCGTCACTTGGCGCCACTTGCAGCCAACCTACCAAACGCCCTGTGACGTAGGCCTTCACGCCCTTTCACTTGACGAGACTGCCCTTTCCATGACGTCGGGGGTTTTTCCTTGGCGTGGGTCCGGCTAGCAGTTAGGAATTTCCGTCTCTTCGACTTCCCGTTGCCGAACGGCTCGTGGCCGAGAATAGCTCGTGGTGTTCTGTGCAGCTACATTAGCCTCCCTCCCAATTTGAGGAATGAAGTATGTGAATGCTTCACTTCCGATAAAACAACAAAAAAGTAGCAGCACAGACACTAACACCTAACCTATCTCCAAACAATAGACAAAATTATTAATTGACTGATACTTGAATCTTAAACCCACTTCGACATTAATTCGCTACGAATAATCAGGGTCAATACACATGACATACCTTTACACATCATTTTCTTCTCGTTACTACTCCGGCAATAATTAATTGATGGATTGTGATCAATGATTTCCTTTACAACATGCTCATAGATCACAACTTGACAGTGATAACAATATTAATTCCTTTAGGCGAATGGAACAAGGCAGTTCTGCAACATTTAATAGCATTTGGGTTGTAACTAGGCTTCGAATTAAAAATATTAACTCGAGTCGGCGGATTATATAAAATAACTCTCTCGTTCACAATTATCCTTACTAAATCTTCCTCCTTCCTTACAAATTCATAGCCCACAGTGACAATACCCTCTGCGAAGTATCTTACGACATTGAATTCTAGCAGAAATCCACACCCAAATCACGTCATGAATTAAATTATCTACTTCTAAATCAAGGCGCATCAACCACTAGGACATCTCAATTGAATGAACACAAAATAATTTCAAAGTTGTTTTGTTTTCACTAACATCCATTACGCATATTTTCATAATTTTACATTACTTTAATTATGTTTAGGCGGTTCTTTCGATATTGTGCTCACTTAAGATATCATAGGTCTCGATCGCAGTGTCTTTTAAAATTTCAATTAAATATTATTCTTCTTGAAAATTAAAAATCTGAACACTACACCTACGTTTCTTTAAATGTCTCGCCGTGGTTCGTCTTCATTTACCTTAAATCTATTTAATAAATTAAATAAAGTAAGATTCTGAATGACTCTGTTAGGACTGGTCCACCTAATATCCCTGACAAGTATCTTACGCTGTCTATTGGGTCAGAGTAGATCATTTGAACATCACTTTACTTCTTGAAGGGCACTAAGTTGAAAAAATTGTATTTACCCGCTGGAGATTGATTTTCATCTGTTAATTTTGCCACATTAGGATGCGGGATTTCTGTCACCGTAAATGGCCCCGAAAAGAGATTAAAAAACTTATGAAATATTCCAGCACTCTGATCTGAGACTTGTGGCGTACGAAGTAATACTCGATCTCCAATATTAAAATGGTAAGGCTTCTTTACTTTTTTCTTTCGTCTTTCAGCCGCCTGGACCATGTTTTCATAGACTGTCCTACACTGTTCTTCATAATTAGGGGTCTCGTGTGTAGCTAAATGTGACAGTAATGGTAATTGTGAAGGAGGTTTCTTGCCAAAGTGAGCCTCAAATGGCGCCATCTGTGTGGAATCGTGCGGAATATAGTTAATCCATTTGTTTATATGAGGTAGAACTTCAGGCCACGCTTTATGACGTTCCGAAACATACTCGAAAGAGTCGCGCCAGCTCTCGCATGCATCTTTCACTTATGTTACTTTGAGGATGGCGAATTGACGAAAATATTGCTTGCACACCCAACTCATCCAAGGTCGTACTCCATAAGTGACTAAATCGTGAGGCATGATCACTAAGAACCTTCTTACTTTTACCAGCAGTTTTGAAGTATCGTTGAATCAGTGGGTTGAAACAGTTTCTTGCTGTGGGTCGCGTGATAGGGTAAATTTGCGTGAATTTGGAAAATGCATCTATCACTACTAGTGCATGCTTGTAGCCATATTTTGCTGTGGGCATTGGTCCGAATAGGCCTAAGCACACTAGCTCATTTGGAGCTGTCGGGATGATGTGATGCATCGGCCCCTCGTAATGGCGGTTGGTAAACTTCGTCTTTTGACAAATGACACATTTCGCGACTTGAACACGCGTTTGCCTCGCCATGTTTCGCCAATATGCGATAGCTGAAATGAGTTTAACAATTTTATGTTCGCCAAAATGTCCATAACTTTCGTGCATAAATGTAATTAATTTTTCCGTAATATTAGCCGGAATCCAAATTCTGAAAGTATCTGGGTCCTTTCTGGTACGAAATAGAACTAGGTTGTTTGATAATTTAATGCTGCCCGCGTCATTTTGAAATTTATTGATGTATTCGCTCTGTGGCTCCAATACTCCCTTTACAAATTTCTTCGCCGCCCCAAACATTGGGTCTTGCTCTTGAAGATTTCTCATTGTTTGGACGCATTTCAGGAAGTGTATCCACATTAATATGGAGGGCGTTCATTTGAAAGAACGGCTTGTCTCTATTCGTAGTCTCTAATAGGTATGGCAATCGGCTAAGATAGTCCACAATAATGTTACTTGTTCCCGGGCAATGTTCAATGGTGAAGTTTTGCTGTATCCATAAAGTCCAACTTAGTATCTGTGCATTTGTACACACACATCTATTAAGACAAGTCTATTAGACAAACAACGATTTGTGGTCAGTAATAGTGGTAAAATGTCGAAATGACAAAGAACCGCGTAGTCTTCGTAGGGACCAATAGATAGCGAGCATTTCCTTTTCAGAATTTGAAAATCGAACTTCTGGTCCACGGAATACACGACTGGCGATGCATACTATTAATTCATTCCCCTGTTCACCTTTTTGAAAAAGGACACATCCTACACCTACGTCGCTACTATGTGTCTGTACGAAGAACTCATTGTCAAAGTCGGGATGATGTAATAAAATAGCATTTTTGAATGTCAATTTAAGTAATTTAAATGCCTCATTATATTCGGCCGTCCAAACCCATCTAGTTCCTTTCTTTAATAATTGAAGTAATGGAGTAACAAGCTGACTGTATCCTGGTATGAATAATGCTTGATAATTCCAGATGCCAATAAAACGTCTTAGTTGCTTAATGCTCCGTGGCGGATTAATCTGTGAAATTGATTGAGCCTTATCACTGTCGATACGGACACCATCACTATCCACCACGTATCCTAGAAAATTAATTCTGTCTGTACAAAATTGGAATTTATCTAGATTTAACTGTATGTTGTTCTCCAGCAAAGTTTGAAATAGATTTTCCAGATTTACAAGATGTTCCTTAAAATTTGTTGAGGAAATCACTAGATCATCCACATAATGCGTAACGTATTGTTTAATTTCACTGGATAACTTCTCATTTAAACATCGTATGAAATATGCACCACTATTGCGCATGCCAAATGGTACTCGCCTCCAAACATATGTCTGTCCTTCGAAAATGAAACCTGTGTACTTTTGATCCTCGGGAGCAATAGCTATTTGCCGATATGAATTTGCTAGATATACAGTCGAGAAAATTTTGGTAGAATGAAATTTCTGGAGTAATTCACTAATTAATAGTTGCGAATCATACGCAGGCGTCGTCACTTCATTAATTCGGCGCGCATCGAGGCAAATTCTAACACTTCCGTCCTTTTTCTTCACTATGATAATTGGATTAATATAAACTGTGGGCTGCCGGACAATAATACCATCTGCGATCATCTCGTGGATTTTATCATTAACCTTTGATTTTAGTGCCTGTGGTATTGGATAGCTTCGACATTTAAATGGGGAATCATCAGTAACGTTTATCTTGTACTGAAATCCTGGTGTTGGCTGCATGAGTTTGAGAAAGACTTGTTTAAATTTAACCAGTAGCGCTTCCAATTCTTTACGTTCTTCCGAAGCAAGAAATCGATTTTGATTTGCTTTTTCAATAGCAAACCCGCGAACTTCATCTATGGATAAGCTACATACTGTGACCTCTTCATTCATAATTTCTTCCCCCACCACATTTTCATCAAAAATCGACACTTGGTTTGGGTTAAGTGTCACCGTGCCCCGCGCAAAATTAATTATCCCTTCATTTTCAATAAGAAAATCAGCTCCTAGAGTAAGGTCGACAGACATACCCGTCCATACTATGCACGTAACATCAAAGCTGATTCCATCTTTATTTAATGATAACACTTGCTTCGTCACTGGTTTGCTTCTTCGTCCGTCTACAACCACAATAAAAGATTTACGTATTGGTAGCTCTAATATTTTAACATTATTGCTTCTTAATTTGTTAATAAATGCTGAATCGACTGCGCTTATATTGCTTCCAGAATCAAAATTCTTGCGAGTATTCCGTCGCACTCGAAATTTATAATCGGACATTTTCTTGGTCGTGAAATTTCATGTTCGGGGTCGTCATCTTCATTAATAATGAAATTTACTTGAGCTACCCCATGAATGCGCACCGTTATGGCAGTTTTGCTATCCTGTTCCGATTCCCGACACCTGAAAGATCGAAACTCTGTTTTCCTGCCTTCGATTAGAATTACGAGGGTTGTTTGGCTGCTGCGGTGGGCGTGTCTCCTGCAATGGTGGGCGCGTGTCGCGTGGTGGCCCCGGGGATTGTGTGTCCCGTCTATTGCAATAGTGTGGCGCCCCCCTTCAGATCGGCCACCAGTTGGCCCTGCTTGGTGCGCGTTACCTTGGCGCCCTCCTTTCTGATACCGGCCGCTGTTTCCTGAATTGTTATTGTTATTTTGATACCCCTGCGATTGATTCCCCTGCCAAGCTAATTCAGTTCTATCGAATTTTCCTAGTAAATCCTTTAATCTATCTACCGTCATGGCGTCCGCACTGTTTAATAGGTTTTGGATGTACGCCGGGTAATGTGTAGTAATAAGCCACAATAGCTTCCTCTCAGGCATTTCCGGCTCGATTGATTTAAACGCTGCTATTCTGCTGACGGCATATTCTGCCACAGAGAGCGTTCCCCTGGGGTCCCATCGCTGATCCGAAAGTCGTTTCATGGCATCGAACCTGATCTGTTCGCTCCAATATCGACCCAGAAATTTCTCTTTAAAATCAGAATAACTGGTCAGATACGGCGAAACAGCTTTCAGCCAGTGCGCGGCACTACCCCGCAGCGTCCGCTGAGCAATTTTGTTGCGTATCCTGTCAGTTACTGTCCGGTTTAGTTCGAAATAATCATATAATATTTTAATTCAAACGGGTGATATCTCCGATCTCCGGAAAATGACAGATTTTGAGGAATGGCCCACTGAATGTTTCCCGTGCCACCGTTTCCGTTACATATACTCACTGGTTGCTCGCGAATTTCCGAACGCAACTCAGCTCTAAGTAGCTCTATAGTCTGCTTAAAATTTTAATCACCATGCATGGGGCTATTTTTAATTTCTAACATTGAAGTCTGCAAATTACTTGTGATGTTAGAAAATTTAGCATTTTGTGCCGCTATTTTGTCATCGATAGATTTGATTTCACCGATACTTTTGGCCTGCTCGACTGATTTTCCAGCTCACCCTTCACGCCAGTAATACTATCAGACAGCATTCCCCCTTGCATCGTAACGAATTCCTTTAGTTCGTCGAGGCGCTTATTTGTGCCTTTTGATAATTATTCGCACTCTCTACCCTGTTCCTGTAATTTCGCCCCCATATCCTCTAATCTAGCGTCTAATCTACTTTCAAGTTCTTTAAATGAAGCTGGTTTGGTTGTTACTTTCTCTTTCCTCTACTAGTTTACTATCTAACCAAGCCTTCTGCTCTGTTAATTTGTCACTTAACTTTTCGTCAATACTCACGAATTTCGCATTAATTTGGGTGCTCAAATTTTGAAGTTGATCATTCTGATTTTGAAATTGACTTTGAAATTGATTCTGTAATTGAGCACTGAAATTTCGAAATCGATTTTGCATTGAACGTAAAATCTCCTGAAGCGACGTATTCCTTTCCTCCAGTATTTCTCTCGCAGACGCCACACTTCCGTTACTCTTAGCCTCCATTTTTAGCAACGCTTCACAATCGCACACGAAATATTATCCCCACCCGCAAACACTGGTAATTTTATACATGCACAAACACTAGTACAAATACATATATGAAATTTCCACACTTTACAAAACAAAATAAAATATCATTAACATTTACCATACATGCATGACTCCCATCACCTTGCCAGACGTCTACAGCGCAGTTCCCGTTTCGTTTCTGAGAATTTAAAAAAAATTGGTAGGTTATGGCTGCCCCCCATACTCAGTTTAAATAAGATTTGTTTAAAATTGCCCCACGTTGGGCGCCATTGTGAGATTTTGTCCTGTCCAACGTGGGCTGGCTGCTTGCCCGGCTGCCAGAGGTAGTGAGAACTCACCTGCGTAGCTACTTACAGTATCTGGCAGAGGATTCGGGAGACATGCATGTACTGGATTCTGGTTTTCTATCATAAAATGATCTAATTATATAAGAAATATGGCTTTCATTATTCCAGTACCCACTCAAACCAAACACTTACGCCCCATAAATCATTACCACTGCTAAATCACTATTGACGCCTGCTGTGCTCTTACGATCTACTCCTCTCTCGTAACTCTCTCTCTCTCTCTCTCTCTACCGTCTTTCTCTCCTCCTTTTAAATATTGTGGACGTTTGCCCCATTTGGCGATCCCACCCGAAATGCTCCGTGACCGGCGCTGGTAGGTGGTGGTCTCCGGTGGAAGCGAGGAGGAAGCGAGCGCCCGCTCAGTCAACTCCAGTCGACGCCGGGTCTCCCTCGTAACTCGCTGAAGTGGCGGCGTGGCGAGAGCGATGCCTCAGGGAAGGCGCCCTGCATCTTTCGTTGCTTCTCCTAGCACCCGCACATGTGGGGCGGACACGCTTGCGCGCGTACACGCGTTTACGTTCACGCTTGTAACAGTCTTCGGCAGCTAACGCCTCAGCGCGAGACACTGATCGCGGCACTCGGCAGCCATACGGCGACGCGACACTTAGAGAAGCCGAACCGGAAGCGAGGAATTTCCGACTATGAAGAAGCTCGCTCACCGAAGAATTTCAGAAATAGCAGAAGCTCGCTCACCGAAGAATTTTTCAAATAGAAGACCGAGGAAGCTCCTATCTCCCTATTTATGGCACGCACTATTCCCGCTTCCGTCATGATGATGCGGTGGCTCCTCGCCAATCACGCATCGGGTTGTGAGTCACGTGCCACGTCTCATCTGGCCCACGAAACTTCACCTGGCGCCACTTGCAGCCAACCTACCAAACGCCCTGTGACGTAGGCCCTGACGCCCTTTCACTAGACGACACGTGCCTTTTCCATGACGTCAGGGGTTTTTTCTTGGCGTGGGTCCGACAAGCAGTTGGGAATTTCCGTCTCTTCGACTTCCCGTTGCCGAACGGCTTGTGGCCGAGAATAGCTCGTGGTGTTCTGTGCAGCTACAAATATATAATCTAACACGCCTACCTTCCTTCCAGCACGTGGGGAGAGCGTTATAGTATGAATGCTTATTGTATAATGAGTTATAGTAAGGAAGCAGGATCTTTTAGATATGAAAAAGGTCTGAACACTTGACACAATGAATCAGATAAAATACGAATAAAATGAGCATATAGTCTATGAAAAATTACAGTGGCACAATTATATAATAGGATTATGCACTTTAAATAGTTGGTCACTGAAAAAACAGAAAACAACACAAAACAAAAAATTGGCGTCACCTCGACTGCCTGTACACACTTTCACCAATTACATTTCACAATTTGCTCATTCCTCTTTCTGAATTTTTATCTACCACATTATTTTACTCTTTCTACTCTCTAGTTTTTCCGTGCACGTCTTTTAAAATGAGTTTTACACTTGTTCTAAGGTATCCCGTTCATAGGTGCTAGCCTTGGGCTTCGCACTCACTATAACATTGTGGACTTTAAAGAGAAAAAAAATAAAACGTAACCTACATGTTACTTAAATTTGATCCCTTTACATTACACAGAAAGCAATTACTTTTAACACAATACAATAAACTATGACTTTTCCAGATATCACTGTACAACATGTGAAAATCATGAATTATTTAACACGAATTGTCGTGTATTTACTGCTATTCTCTTTCCCCAACTGATCGTCGCATAAATGTTGCCAGTTCTTTTATCTCAACAGCTCCGCATCGCTCGCCTGTAGGTGACCTTGTGGATTTTCTGCCGCTCGCAGCCTCGCGTTGCAACCCGTCTTCGCTCGCTGTCCCACGATGTTACCAGTTTCTTCCCTCGAGCTCTTGACTCCGCCACGCCTCCAATTTCCACACCCTTCTCCCGTTCTCCGGACTCGTACGATTCTCGTTCCAGTCCAAATCATAAATCGGGGAGTCTGTTTTCTCTTCCCGGGCAGTATTGCAATGTGAAACTAAATTGTTGCAGCCATACTATCCACCGTTTTAATCGGTCATTCTCCGTATGACACTTATCCAAGAACGTCAGGGACTTATGGTCGGTTATGATCGCGAATGTACGGACCGTCAAATATTGCCTTAGCTTCATAATTGCCCAAACAATCCCATACGCTTCTTTCTCTGTGACCGAGTAATATAACTGTGCTCCCTTCAGTGATTTGCTCACTAACTGTATAATCTTGCGTTGCCCGTCGTATTCTTGGTACAGAATGGCTCCTATCCCGTAAGCACTACGGTCTGTTTGTAATATCATCTCCCTGCTGAAATCGGGGTGAGCAATAACACGTTTCGCGGAACATATTCTTAATTGCCTTGAAAGTGCGATCATGATTTTCGTTCCATGCCCACTTCTGATTTTTCTTTAAGAGCTCGTATAAAGGGGCTACGATCACCGCGTCAATCGGGCAGAACCGATTGTAGTAGTTAAATATTCCCAACATGCTTCGGAGCTGTCGAATATTACGTGGCGCCGGTATTTTCTCTATCTCCTTTAACTTTTCCTCTTTCATGCGAATACCGCCTTTTGAAATCTCGTATCCTAGAAAATCAAACTTGTCTACACAGAAATCTGTTTTCCAAGTTCAGGGTTAAATTGTTATCAATCAATATCTGAAAAATCAATTCTAGATCATGTAAATGGTCTTCGAACGTCCTGGACTTAATAATCATATCGTCGACATATAATGTCGCGCGCTCATCCAGACTTGGCTGCAAAATACGGTCGAGGCATTGCATGAGTGCTGCACCGCTATTTTTCAGTCCGAAAGGTACTCGGGTGAACACATGTGTGATTCGTTGAAAGGTGAAGCCTGTATATTGTTGAACAAACCGGGCGATTTACATTTGCCAGTAAGCGTGGCGAAAATCAGTATTAGTGAACCATACACAACCGCCAAAATTTAATAACATCTCACTGATTCTGAGTGGCACGTCGCGATAAGGCACCGTTACCGCGTTCAGCCTCCGCGCGTCCAGACACAATCGTATACTACCGTCTTTCTTTTTAACTACCAAGATAGGATTCGTGTATCGGCCTCCTTCCTTATAATCCCGTCGTTTAACATCTGCTCAATCAGTGTTTGCACCTGGTCTCTATACGCAATCGGAATTGGGTAATTTTTTGCTTTAAATGGCGTATCATCTGTTACCTCGATTCGAAATTGATATTCTTTTACGGGCTCTTCTCTCTTTTCGAACACGGTTCTAACTCCGGTCAACATTCGAAGCAACGCGTGTTTCTGATCAACGGTAATATTATTCTTCTCGTCTACCTTTTCTCTCAATTTCCCCAATATCTCCTTTTCTTCTCCCATCCTACACATTTCAATTTCTTCGAACTGCCTTTCCTCCTCTTCGTCCTCTGTTCCTTCCTCCCTCACCTCGACCTCTTCTTTCTCCCACACATTTTCACCGTTGATTTCAACTCGCCGCTCTTCCATTTTCACAACTACCCCATGCTCTTCCAAAAAATCTACGCCTAGTATAAAAGGATACATCAATTTCTTCACCACCAAACAGATCACGTCATAGCTTCTACCGCCAATCTTCATTTCAACCATCACCTGCTTTGTGATAGGATGCGATTTCTTTCCCAATGCGTCTACTACTCTTGTATTACTCATAGGCAGCACTAACACCTCCACATTTTTCCTTACTAATTCCTCATATGTTTCCCCCGCTATCACAGACTTCACCGATCCAGTATCAATCAGCGCTTGACTCATTACCTGCCCACACTCGATCTGAATTACGGGACATTTCGATATTCTTGCCACGACCTCTTTCTAGTTGCATTTTCTTCCGTTTCTTCTACCATACACGTAATCACAGGGATGGCCTTTTCGTTGTATTTCGGGTCCGACCTGGGATCCCGTCTCAAATCGAACTCCCGGTGTTTCCCGAACTAGTTGCGCCAGGTGTGCCGCGATTTCTGCCCATTTCTGGCGATCGCGCTCGCTGCGCGCCGCACGTGCCGGGGTCTGTTACAGGCGACCTTGAGCCGGCGCGTCGTCGTTCGTCTTGCTTCGACGGGGCCTCAACGACCGCCTTTCTCACCCTTCGCTTTCCCATTTGCTGTTTTCCCTTCGTGCTGCCTTCTTCGACTACATGAATCGCATTAATATTTGAACTGCCTGGCTTCGCATTTTTGCTAGTGTTCTCGAACGTGAGGTCGTAGTTTCCTAAGAGCATCTGGAAACGTTCCACCGTTCCAACTTCCACGCTTCTTAACAAATTCTGTATGCTAAGCGGGAAATGTCGCGTCAGAATGCATATGATCTCTTTGTCTGATACTGGCGGAGAACATAACTTTAACGCCGCGATTTTCCGGGCTGCATAATCGCGCATTGTACCACATGAATTTCGATAGTTTTTTATTTATTTATTTATTTTACGTCAAAAAACAGTTAAAAACTGCGTATGACGTGCTATGAGGAAAATTGAATTGTGTGCACATTTTCAAAATTCTGTCATCCCTACACTTGTCATATACTACTTAAATTTTGAATTTTGAAA